>OMLB01063241.1:21216-33128 GCA_900302555.1 Myripristis jacobus | reverse complement strand
GTTACAACACAAAATGACATGAGAGCAGGTACAAGTGAGATAAGAGCAAAAGCTGAGAACAGATGAGAGGAGATGACATGAGATGAGAAAAGATGATAGAAGGTGAAAGGAAACCATGCTTCAGTGTTGAATTCCTCCTAATTCTCCACACAGAATAATTATATTATCTCCATTACTCTGTCACTTCCAATTGTTTGCAACCGGGACTAAATTCCTTTTCAGCTCAATTCTGCTCTATTCTAATGTGTTCTCCTCCTAACTAAGCACAAAAGGGGGAACACTGTCTGTTTTGACAGCTGCTACTGTTAGCATGCCCTGCGTGCTCCAACACACACACACACACAAACACACACACACACAAGATGAGATCATAGAGCATGCTGTGGCCATGTGCCAAGTCCTCCAGTGAAATGCCATTTATCTGCATGTATTTACACAGTTAGCCAAGGAGAGGAGAGGACAGTGACAAAGACGGGAAGAACCCATTTTGCAGCTTAGGTGCCTGAGTGCCTCCTTTCCCTTTCCTTCTCTTCCTTTCCTTTCCCTACCTCATTTGCCTTTCCACCCACCTTTCCCCACATCCTCTTCTTGTTCTTCTTCCCCCATTCCTCTTCCTCTCTCTGTCTTTCTCCCCTGCATCCTTCTGTCTCTCTCCCTCACCTACACACACACACACACACACACACACATGCACCCTCAGTCAAAACAGAAATCTGTCAGAAGTCGGGTGGCATAGCAACAGATAGGAGTGTGTGTGTGTGTGTGTGTGTGTGTGTGTGTGTGTGTGTGTATTGTGGATTAGACAGTGGAGTGGATGGGATCCTGCTCTCAGAGGGATTCCAGACACTTCTTCAGCTAATAGGCAAACATGAGATGCCTCTCTCTCTCTCCTCTCTCTCTCTCTCTCTCTCTTTCTCTTTGTACCTATTTCTCTATCTGTGTGTGTGTGTGTGTCATTCTCTCCATTGTTCACACCCATGCACACATTGCATTCTCTGTACAAAATGAGCGGCTTTAAAGAACCCACGAAAAACGAGAGAGTGAGATCTCTGTCTTCCTGTTGAGAGAGCGGCACAGTGTCTAGTGTTATTGCAGCAGAGGTGTCTTGCTCAAACACCCCCACCAACTGCTGTGTAACACCGGGGACACTAAATAACAGGGCAACGCTATCTGTCAGCACCTCCATACACCCACACAGCAACTCCAAGTAGATAGATATACCTCCCTTTGGTCCACTCGACCTCCCTCTGCTTCCATCTCTCCATCTCATATCTCCTTCCTCGTCTCTCCGTCTGTAGCCCACCTGCCCTCTGCATCTCGTCTCTCCCTTCGCTCGGCCCCGTCGCTCTTGCATTCCCCCTAATTCAATTGCGTTCTCCATTTTTCTCCTTCTCAGCTCGATTCAACGCGCTCTGCTGCCGTGAATGTCGTATTAATGTTGTGTTGCCGGGGCATCTTTCAAATGCAGGTGTTGCTCAAAAACATTCATTGCTCGAGCTCTCTCCTGCCGTCACTTTAACGCTGTGACTGTGACAAGATTTCCAAAACAAACAAAAGGTACAATTTCAACATGCAACACGTGTTTCTCTCTCTCTGTGCAATACAATATGCTTCTTTGACCCGAGTCACATCAATATTGACAAAGCAACTCCAAAACAAATCTCTCTCTGTACATATTTATGTGTAGCTTGATAGACAGACAGATGTAGGTATTGATATAGATATAGATTTATTCTGAGAGAGATTCCTGTCTCTCTGTTGGACCTTCGAGGTTGTCTGATTTCTGCTATTTCCCCTCAAGCCTCTCAGACACAGTGCCATTCACATGCTCACACACTCACACACACACACACACACACACACACACTGAGCCACTGGAAAAGGAGCAGAGGGCTTAGCAAACCTCAGCATAGAGTTAGAGAGAACTAATATATATCAGACAGCTACAGCACTGAGAACAATACACAGGCACTGAAAATCATCAAGGATTTGTTTTTTTTCCTCTTTTCTTCTTTTTTCTTCTAATGCCAATAAAGCTTAGAGCTGGAATTTGATAGACAGAAACAGACTTGCAGTACAAGGTATGTTTCCATTCAGCTGCCAAGCAAAATTTTTTTTTTACAAACTTTTGAAATGCTGCACAAAACGGTTAATTAGTTTCATTTCCATCAGCCGGATCAAAGCAAACACACAGGCTTACACTAAAAAATGAAAACAGTCTTTCTAGAATTGATTAGCACTGGGGCGGGTTGTTGTTGTGTTGGCCAAATTTCATGTGTTCATCTGAGGAGGAAAGCAAAGAAATGCGCTTGGCAATATGCTGATGCAAGCCATGATGGAGACTTGTATGCATGGGAGAGACAAGGAATTTTACAAATATCATTTCAACTGCTGCTCAAAGCAACTTCTCAACTGCTGATGGAAGTGAAAGTGAACTAGCCATGTGAAGCTGACATCAATACTTGTTTGCAAATGGGTTCTCATTGCAATTTGCTTGCATTTCATTATGGCCAGCGTAAACTTTTTTTTTTCCTTTTTTTTCAGTATTGCAATATTGTAAACTTAAAGCACAATTGCCAGTTTTTCTAATTCAATACAGGCAGATGTAAGGACAGCGACAGTGAAAGAGGAGAGATACAGAAACAGAGATGGTTATAAAACATAAAGAGAAATTTTGAAGGAGGAGGAGAGTAGAGAAGAGCAGAAAGAGAGACGGAAGATGACAGAAGCAGCGGTGCAAAAGAGATGAGATGGAGGGGAAGAGGGAAAAGAAAGGATGAAGGAGGAGAGGCGAGAGGAGAACAAAGGGAGGTCTATGAGCGACACAGAGACCATATGGTGCCTCCAGGCCTCCACGATCCCAGCAGACTGTCTCAGTCACACACACACACACACACACACACACACACACACACACACACCAACAAACTTGCACGCAAGCAGAAATACAGGGACTGTTATCTGTACTCGGTGTTGTTGCACGTGTGTGTGTGTGTGTGTGTGTGTGTGTGTGTGCGCGTGCCTTAATGCAATCACAATCAAAGCCAGCAGATTAAATGAGCCCATAGGTTCTAATGGAGAGAGTGATGGATGCACAGAGAGACAGCAGTTAGCATTTGGTTTATAGCAGGGAGCCTTAACACAGTAAGTTAGGATGCTGCATTAGTTTTAAAATGAAGTCGTATGACAGCTGCTTACAGTATAGCATTAGCTTTGGAACAGAGCCACAATACAGTGACTTAAGGCGCTGCATTAGTTTTGGAGGAGAGTCAAAATGCCGTGGCTTAGGGTGCTGCGTTAGGCACGGGATGAATCCATAACACGGTAACCTATGTTGAAATATTAGTGGAGCTATAACGCAGTCGCCCAGGTTGGAACATTTTGTTTTGAGCTGACTCATAATACAGTGACTTATGAGGCCGTATTAGGTTTTGAATTGAGCCTTGATACACTGATCGAGGTTAGAACATTTTGTTTGGGACGGAGCCACAACACAGTGACAGGAGGTGTTGCATTTGGAATGGAGTCGTACTACAGTGACTTATGGGTAAGGCGTAACTTTTGCAACGGAGCCGTAACACGGTGTTCTAGGTTAAAATATGAAGTTTGGAACGAAGCCGTGGCACAGTGACTTAGGGTGTGGCATCTGGTGTAGAATGGAGCCACATTACAGTCAGCTAGGTAAAATTGGTTTGGAGTAGAGTCACAATAAAGCAAGTGATTAGGTTTTGAATGCAGGTTGTTTGGGATCCCACAATACAGCGACCTACGGTAAAACATTTTCAGTCAAATGAAGCTGTAGTGCAGAGAGTCAGGGGTGTAGCATTAGTTTTGGAGTGCAGCCATGATAGAGCGAGTGAGGGTGTCGCATTGAGTTTAGGATGGAGCAGTAACACAGTGAGTTATAGGTTGGGAATGGAGCCATGCTGTGCGGTGAGGGAAATAAACTTTTTAGTCCACTGCCTAGAGCAGCGGATGGTTTGCTATATTGATTAGATGCATTCCCCATTTAACAGGCTGGTTTGATTTTTACCCTGAAAAAAATCTTTCAGATATTGGTTAAGTGCCACAATGTAACTGCATAGACATACTTACCAGTCACAAGCCAAATCAAACCAAATGTACCAGAGCAGGGACTGTAGCAAAAACGAGCTGTTTTCCCCACTGAGGGAACACCTTAACATTTTAAATCACAGTCTTTAATTCTATTTACCTTGCTTTACCTTAAAATGATTTGTGAGCATCATTAGTGTTTCTTAAAGTGAGTACAATGTGAGCAATGTCTGATCATGAAAGACAAAAATGCAAAATTTCAAGGTCCCATACACAGACTTTTTCCTTTAAAGGTGATTTTCAGAAAAAAAAAATCTTTTCTACGTGTTCTCACTTGTTCTGATTGTTTACCGAGTGCCGCTCTATCAGTCAATACGTGATCTTTGTAGGGACACAATCTGTGTTTCTTGTATTGTTTGTCTGTGCACTCAGGCTTAAACCTGCTTATTGTTTGTCTGTTGCGATGTTGGTGACTTAGGATTAAAGCTTAATGCTGAGGTTAAGTCACCAGGTGAGAGTGTCAGCCAAATATCTGCAATGTCAAATGTTAACGCGATGCAGGAGGTGGAGGATTTCAACTGGGAAATGTGACACTAGCTGCGGCTGCACATGGTACAGTACATGCTGCAAACTGCACTGATTTTCCCACTGCATAGTCGTGCCTACAGGCACAGTACAGTGCGTTTCTCTATTACCTTTTGTCCATAATTCAGTTTGGTACAGGTACAGCAGTATGGTGGTTGAAGCACCCAAATGCATGAAACTGGCCCATTTTCACAGGAGGTTGGCAGGGATACATCTGCATAATCCTCTGCGCCACAAACAGCATCACTGCTGCTCAGCACTTAACCACAGGGAACTGATACAGTGTCACATCCATATCTATCCTTCTATCTCTCTATCTATCTATCTATCTATCTGGTACTTGTAAAAAAAAAAAAAAAAAGAAAACCTATACTCACTAACTAATCAGAGAAAATGGTTGATAATGGTCTCAGATAATTCAACCACTGGAAATGTGCTTGATTCATCTTACTGAGCACTTCAACAGGCGCTGAAGTGGGCATCCAATTAGCAAGATAAGAGATCTCGAGCACTGTACAGCCATATCTAATATTAGGATTGGCATCGGCCACTGTTACCCCTCTATCTATCTATCTATCTATCTATCTATCTATCTATTGCTTCTCTTTTCATTTTCCATTGAAAAAATCTTGAGACACACATTCTCTGACGCCGTGTGTGTGTGTTTATATTGGATCAATACCATCTGTCTATCCGTGGCTCTGAAGGATGAGGGTGCATACATTACGACCTGTCACTGATCCAAGACAGAATCTGTCCTATTCTAGTCACACTGGAGAGGCTGTAACATCAAAAGCTGAGCGTCCATCCTCTCTGTCCAAACCCTCAGAGTGTATTCAGCCTTGGGCCGAGGCCTAGTTTACTGGCCAGAGGGGAGTGAGGCTGCATCCTCTGCAGAGGTGAGGTTAGGTGAGAAACAAAGTGACATTCTGGTGGAAATGTCAGGATCGCGCGCTCAAACGCGGGGCTGGCTGCTACCACTTCTGTTTCTTCGTCTCTATTCCTTGAATTCCTTCCCTTTCTTGTGTCTTCTGTCTCCGTCTCAGATTAATAGACAAAAAATGATGTCACTGGATGTCATCACTCCCATGGGCTAATTCGAGGTATTGTTGTGCGTGCATGTGTGTGTGTGTGTGTGTGTGTGTGTGTGTGTGTGTAGCTACAAATTGATACTGATAACATGAATTAAAGAGGCAGCTCGGCCTACATGTTACCCCCGAGTCAAAACAATGATTCTGTCTCACCACTGCAAAATTCATCACAAAATAGATGAGTGAGAGAGGGAGAGAGAGAGAGAGAGAGAGAGAGACAGACAGAAAGAAAGAGAGAGAGAGAGAGAGAGAGAGAGACAGAGACAGAAAGAGAGAGAGAGAGAGAGGGAGGAGGTGAGAGAGGAATACAGAGAAATAGGGGAAGCATCTCTATACTTTCTCCTCTCCACATCACTGTCAGCAGGAGCACAGCCTTAAACCTACACAATGTTCCTGCTTATCTGCCACTGCTGTGTGTGTGTGTGTGTGTGTGTGTGTGTGTGTGAGAGAGAGAGAGAGAGAGATAATGTGGGTTAAATTATGGGATTTTGATGTAAACCACAAACTTCTCCCCTTGCCTCTTCTCTTAACATCACTTGGAGTATTCGGTTGCTACAGAAACGCAGCATTACCTCGTCAGTGTTGAAATAATGTGCTGTGGCCTTGGCAGTCTGTGTGTACCCGTATGTGTGTGTGTGTGTATTCCCTCATACCTCCTTTAGAGCTTTTGCCTTCATTTATGTGCAGTACTAAGTGATGGCCCTGTAATTTGCCCAGAGGGAGGAAGGCAAACAGAACGAGATGTAAAGGCATAAGACACAGGAAGGTACAGGGACTTAAACACACAAACACACACACACACACACACACACACTTGCTATTTTCCATCAGCTAACTAAATGAGGTCTCAGGTTCCAGTAGGGAACAGCCACTGACAATCTGCAAAGACTGTAACTGCTGAACATAAATTATTATATTATCATCTATCATTCGCTTTAGCCATTTATCAAGTAAAAATTAACATTTGCCGATTCCACCTTCAGAAAAGAGGTTTTCTGGCTTTCCTTTGTTGTGAGTGGTTACAAAATGAAGAGGATAACAATTTTAAGAATATCACTTTGGATTCTGGTTATTTGTGATGGGTATTTGTTGTTATTTTGACATTTTCTATGCTGAATGATAAATCGATTAATTGCAAAGGTAATTGGAAGATTATTTTAATTATGAAATAATGGATGCAGCCCAAGCAGTCCGTATTTTCAGGAAATATGGAGATATAACAAATGATTTTTTTTTTTTTACTAAATTGTCCCTTGAATGTGACATGCTGTTACAGTTTCTTGTAAAGCCCTTTGTGAACTTAGGAAAGTGCAACAAAATTAAAGTTTATTTTTATTCTTAATCTTATTAAAGATTACTGAACCAGCCTTGTTACAGGCATTTTTACGTGTCCGCCACACCTCAGAGTTTAATCATCACCTTAAGTAAAGCATTGTCAACACAAAAACCAATCTGTGTCCTCAGTAATTAAACTGGCCGCACAAAATGATAAAAAAGGGAAATGGTGACATGAATTATTTTATATACCATATGCTTTATAGATATTGGACAGCGGTGCTCTACAGTATGCAGCGTGCTTTATGTGAAAACAGTGGAGTATTTGCTGAATTGAGTGCTGGCTGGGTATCTTGACTGCTAATTGTAATTGCATGATTTTACGCTGCATGACGAAGTGCCTCGCTGAGGGCATCCAAGTTTTGTTATCTAATCTGAGTGAAAGCTCGGCGTAATGCTGCGTCAGGCTTTTGCGTGGCGGCCAAATCCATACTCTGTGATGTGACTGTACACAGCGGCGGGATGGAAGTGGGTCAGGCTGTCGCACGGAGAAGCATCTGAAACTTTAAAGAGTCGGGAAATAAAGGCGGTTCGGTTCTGAGGCGTGACAGACAGCTGGCAGTCCCGGTAACAAGATCTCAGCATGGAAAACAGCTCGCCGCTCGGTAACATGCGACTGGCCTCAGTAACACAAGTGGCTGCTGTAATGACATCATCGCAGGTTCCAGTGTCACCCAGGGGCGTCTGGATATAAACTTACAGACAGCTGGGGCCCCAGAGTTGTCGAGCAGCGTTGCCTAGGGGACACACAACATCAACACACCGATAGGACAAGCAGGGTCATCTGATACACGAGTTAGTTTAGTCTGCTTTGTTCCAGTTTGTTCAGACCGATGTGAAAAAAAAAAATGCTAGAATGAATCTTGTGAAAAAAGGTGCATGCATAAAACTTAAAATAAACAAAACCAAAATTTTAAAATGAGGCAGAAGGCAAGATACTGTAAGACAACCAGGGAATTACTTTACATAAACACACACACACCTTCGCGCAACCTGAAAGTTCATTATCCCATTTCAAAGGTTATTGACTACTAATCTCTCGTTTGTACCCTTGCACAACACACACACACACACACACACACACACACACACACACACACTGCTGGGAGGTGCACAGTGAGCCACCAGCCATGCTATTAAAAGGAAAGCCGGGCAGCTAGAGGACAGAAGCTTCAATGTGAAAGAAAAACATGCAGGCTGAGAAAAAATCCTCCACTGCAGTAAATGAGCAGAGAGAAAATTTCAACCATACTGTTGCTCCCTGCAGATGTGATCTGTAATATTTACCAGACAAACAACTGGAAAGTCAAAGATATTAGAGGGAGATAGAGATTGAGCTCATCGTGTGACATTTTCAAAATGTAATTATTAGCCATCTGATCACTGGCACTGGTTGTTTTTGTGACGGTCCAATCAGATTACCGGGGCAGTGATGGGCAGGGGTGCCAAAAATGTTGGCTCTCACTGCTGCTTCAATTACACGCAAAGATCTTGTTGACAGGAAACGTGAAAAAATATTTTGACACAGTGTCTCACTTTGTCGTCCATCGCTGGGAACGCTGCCCACAGTGCAATCACATTAGCAGGTATCTTATCAGGCGATTCTTATAAGACGAGATTCAGGTTTGACTGGATCCTGCTGAACTGCACAGGGTCCCTGAACAATATTTGGACCGGGCCTCTTATCTTCATATTTCTTCTCTGACTGTGGCTGAATATTTTCCTTCTGGTTTGGCTGTGCAGAGCGCTACAGCAGGGAGGATTTGGAGCAGCTAAAATAAGCCAAAACAACCACCTCCTCCACTGGAGCAACTAAAAACCACTCATAAATGTTGGAAGATAGGCAGGAAGACAGTGCTGAGCGAGAGGGGAGGGACGAGAGGAGGAGAGGAGCGAATGAGAGGAGGAGAGAGGGGTGGTGGGAAGGCTTGAAGTGGACATGAAGAAGGGAGAGGAGAGGAGAGGAGATGCATGGTGACATGTGCATAATGTAAGACTCATATTGCAGGGAGTGCTGTAAAAGACAGAGGGGTGATGCACAGACATAACTGCAGTTTGAACTTTGACATGTACAGCGTGGAAACAGTGAAAGAGGGAAGATTTTTATTTTATCACAATATGAAACACACACTCTCTCTCTCTTCCACTATTCTTCCCTGCCTCCCATCCATGTTTTCTCATTTTCTCTGGTTACTTTTCTCCCGCTGGCCCTCTCACCCATCCATCCCTCACTCTCTCTCTCTCTCTGCCTCCCTTGTCTCTTCGTCTCCTTTTCCTCCTTTCTCCTTGTCTCTGTCTCCCTCTCTCCCTGTCCCTCCTTCATTCTCCCCACCCTCTCTCTCAGTTGTATAACAGCGCTTGTACCTTCAAGCTATATTGTCCTCAGAAATCTCCCTCGTCACTGTACCTTTTCAAAAAGCCGCCACGGTGCAACCTGGAAACTTACAGCCACCGCGCAGCAAAATCCTCCTCCACTTCAGCTGAGCCGCCACAGTGAAGGTTGAGCTCTCTGATGCCTTTCCGCCTCAAAGTAAGACACGCAGGACGTTTTATAACACTCACACGTCTCTCGCTTTCATCCACTCGCGAACTGGAGATCATTTTCCTAGAGATTAGGATTAGGACGGGTGCAGGAAGGAGAGAGGATTCACACTGTCTGATTCGTCTTTGCGAGGCCGCAGCTCGCGCTTTCTGGCTCATCGCGGGTCGGGACACAAAATGGGTCACTGGCCTGTTTCTCAGAGGTCATGTCGCTGTCTGCGGGTGAAAGCCATCTGAAAAATGATGCCATTACTGCACTGCTGAAGAGTGCTTATTTTTACTGCGACATTCATGTGTTTTTGAAAATATTGCCATGGTGTTCCAGAGGGTTTCAAAGCCAAAGGACCGTTAAACTTTCTCAAGACACACATATTCAAATTGCACAGTTTCATCCACACAAATCTGTTGTTCCTACGTCAACAAGGTGCACACTGATTATGTTTACTTGCAAAAATTTATTCTTGAAGCGAATGTTATGTATTCACACATTTCAAATTAAATCAAGATATACATTATTACCCTCAAGAGGAATATTCATATTATTTAGATGTTGTGTACTTGACAAAACCTGAAACTAAACCTGCATTAATCTAGCAGCTGCTGTCTCTCATTCTGAATGCATGACATGATCATTTAGCAGACGAGACATCACTGATGAGTTGAATTTACAGTCCACTGGATCAGCTTAAAATGTAGATTAAAACAATATTTACTGGCTAATGTGGCCATATCCATTCTCACTTCAAGAAAAATATATGATCATTACTCGAGGGGAAAAAAAATACTATATAATCCTCACTATGATATATTGCATCGTCTAAAGTCTCTCGGACTCCCTGCACCTTTAAAGACTTCATCTCTTATCAGCGGTGAGATACAGCAGCCCGGAGGAAACCAAAGTTACTTTAGAGTGAAATGACTTTCATTATGCAATATCAATATCGCCCAGATTATCTGATATTCATCGTCTTTCTTTTTTCATATTGCTGCGAAGACCGGTTGGGGGCCAGTAAAGGGCTATTTCACCGAATTTCATCACACTCCGAGGCAGACGGCCAATATGCCTGGTGAAAGGAATATTGTCTCGATAATGAGCGAGAGAGACAGCGAAAGAAAGAGACAAATAAATCGAAAGAGATATAAAGGGGAAGAAAAGTCAGAAAACACGAAGACAGAAAATACAACAATAGCTGGAAAGTGAGAGAGACTAATAGAAAATGGTTTAGAGAAAGACAGACACACAGAGAGAAGTACATGCTAATAATATGCAGATGATGCAACTGATGAAAATCACTGGTAAAAGCAGGGAGTCTAGTGTGGAGGTAAAAAAAAACAAAAAACTGCTGTGTTTGTGTCTGGAACTTAAAGCTGTTTGCTTAATGCGACGCTTTGTCGGTGCTTAACACACACACACACACACGCACACACACAGAGAAATGTATACACAGAGATAAAGCATGAGTTGTGCTGATAAGCCACTGGATGGAAATAAAGTCAGCCACTGTAACGAGACACTGCGGGAATACAGAGCAGAGCTGAGAGACGCAAAGTGAACGAGATGCAGACAGAAGAGGAGAAACAGACTTGAATAACGGGAGAGGGACGATGAAAAGAGAGGGACGAGGGACACAGATGCACCGAGAGACACACACACACACACAGAAAAAGAGAAACAAACAGATATGAACAGGGATGCATGAAAAGGCCCGAATCCAGAGATGCAAAGAGAGAAACAGAACGCAAACAAATTTATCGGGAGACAGGAAAGAAGAGGAAAAAACAAACAAACCAACAAAAGAAGAGCCAGCCAGCCGGACTTGAAATAGAATAAAAGAGAAAGGCTTAAAGGAGAGAGAGAGAGAGAGAGAGAAAGCAAGAAATAGAGATAATGAGTGGAAATGATGAAATGAATGCAGTCCAGGGGAAAATTGAATTCAATATGAAAAATGTAAAACAGAGAGGGGATTTCCCTCTTGAGTGTCACTCAGTGAGACTGCTATTGTTAGGATAACCACTCTGAACTTGGAACACACACACACACACACACACAGACACACAGGCAGACAGACTCACACACACATGGAAAAAACGCAAAAGAACACACAGTCACACACACCAGAGCCTTATTAAAATGACTGTACAGAATGCTGCCATGGAAATGTCAGCCAGACAAAACAAGATCTCTCTCTCTCTCTCTCTCTCTTTCTCTTCTCCTTCTCTCACACAAACACACACACACACACACACACACACACACACACACACACACACCATGAATATCCACAGACACTGAATCCAAACTCATCC
>OMLB01063241.1:2702-15746 GCA_900302555.1 Myripristis jacobus | reverse complement strand
CACATCTAACTCTAAGTGTGATGGTGTGTGTGTGTGTGTGTGTGTGTGTGTGTGTATGTGTGTGTGTGTGCGGCAATGTATGACTCATCCTCGTGTTGGCACAACCAACTCCGCTCTCTTTCCTGCTCTCTCTCCGCTAATTTGATAGCGCTTTACAGGCATAAGGCGTTTCATAAATGACCTCTCCCTCTCTCTCTCTCTCTCTCTGTCAGGAGGGAAGGTGGATGCGGTGGAGTGCACGCTACCCAAGGATCTGCGTGGGCGGGACATCCGTGGCGTTCCGGTGGAGATGTTCAACTACTGTCTCCAACTTGAGGACGAAAACGGGGCCGGAGGAGGTGGGGCCTCCCGCTCTGGAACGGGAGGCGGCCCCGGCTCCCCTCCCTGCAGCCGGAGTGGCCTTGACCCCACGCCCACCTCCGACAACAACAGCGGCAACGACCAACCCGATGCCTCGTCAAACGCAGGCGGAGGGGAGGAGGCGCCGGGGGACTGCGTACGTGCCCGTTACCGGCCTGTGAGCGTGCGGCGCGCCATCGGCACGGTGGTGATAGCCGGCGTGGTGTGCGGCATCGTGTGCATCATGATGGTTGCCGCTGCGGCGTACGGCTGCATCTACGCCTCGCTGATGGCCAAGTACCAGAGGGAGCTGAAAAAGAGGCAGCCACTGATGGGAGATGGAGAGGCGGATGGGGAGGAAAGGGAGGAGAAACAGATCTCCTCTGTGGCCTAGAGGACGTGACGGGGGGTTGAGAGGTCAGAGGGTGAAGATTGAAAAGGGGTGAAAATTAAAAAGGGCTCAAAGAGGCAGGAGATGGGAGAGCTTGTTTTATGCACACAGAGACATTAAAGCAGACATCTTTCTCCATCACACTTTTTGTCTTCCTTCTCTCTTCCTCTCTTCCTTTTTCCTATTTGCCTCTCTCTCAAATATACACACACTCACATACACACAGACCCTATCTACTCCCTTATTCTTGCTGCCATTTGGACACTGTTCCTACTGCAGCATTTGTTACCAGCCATCCCTCCTACTCTCCTACTAACCACCTACTGCTGCTGCCGGCTGCTGCAGATTCCAACACTACATTGGCAAGAGTTTAAAAAAAAAAAACAGACTTAATATGCTTGCTTGAATAAAATCCACGATTCAAGCTGTTGCAGGATATTCAAAGTGGACGGTCAGTATTGAATTTCCAGGGACTTATGTCACTTGTCAATTGGGCCAGTATTAGTGCTCAACAGAGTCATTAGTTTTATGAGGCAGTGAAACCCCAACCCCTTATTTTGCTAGCACTTTTTTGTCCTCCACCTCTCTAAAGCCAATAGCTCCCCCGAAAACCAGGTTCCTAGCCCAGGTTTGCCTCACCCTGGCCTGGCCTAACCTTCCTCTGATGGCCCCTCGGACCTCTGAGCCCCCAGGAAAGCACCGATGCTGGAAACTTACATAGTCAAGGTCTCTCGTCTTTTCTGTCTCAGAAAATATTTTCAGCAAACATATAGCTTACAAGTGGACAGGATTGTGACGCTGTAGGGGGAACTGATCACCCGGACTGTCTTTGATTCTGCTCTCTTCCATATGTCAGAGAGACTTCTTGAGGATGTATAAAGATTGACCATGGAAGGGGAAATGATTTGGATTAACAAAATGATCATGTTGATGGCTGGACATTTCAAATCCACGAGGTTAGGGACGCTGGTGAGATTACTGTCAACTTTTTAGTCAGGATCATTTCTGGACAAATTGGGACTTGATCCTCCAAGGGACACGGGCAAAAGACTGGAAACATGCATGGGATTTTCCAATGGATCCTAACCAATTAAAAAATCATTTGAACAGGAAAGTGTCATGTGAACTGGAATTTGATTTAGTTGTACTTGTCATTTTCCTTGGAAAAAGTCTCTCAGTTATGTTAAAGAGACACCAAAAGACCTGATGGTTATTAAATGGGTATCATCAGTACCTGGGTAGATCCTGACCCTCTGTTCACAGGGAACAAATCAGTCCAACTAAACTTCTGATATTACTTGGACTATGCTTTTAGGCTAGTTCAGTGATTAGTCTCTATAGCTACAGGAATTAAAGTTTTCATGGGGGTTTAATGAAATTATCTAGACTTGGAGGACCACAGGCATTGCTTTATGGAGAGTACATTTTGTTCAGAACCCATTTTCAATTTGATTTCACCATCGGAGGTGAAAGTTTGCTACTATGGCATGTACAAACTATCTCAGAGAATCTTTTCTCCTGACAAGGACTACAAAATCTCATCTCTAAGGACTACAAACACCAGACTCCTGCACTTTATTTCCCTTATCAGTTCCCCTCTGGCCTCCCCCTCCCTCTTTCCTTCTCTTTCTTTCTAAGATGGCCGCTGAGCCCAGAGGGATTATAACAAGGGATTAAACAAAAAGACGCTGCTATTTTCCCCCTCCTCCTCCTCCTCCTCCTTCTTCATCTCTTCATCCATCCTTCCATCCAGTGATTGTCTGGAAAGCCTCCCACACATCGTTACAGACTCCCACCTCCTTTCTTTCCTCCCTTCCATCCATCCATCCCTTTTTCCATCTTGTCGGTCTGTTTTTCCTGATAATAGGACTGCTATACGCAATGAAAGTGCATGTGCTATTTTCGTGAAACGTGGCCATAATTTGGAAACATGTGTCACTACCAAAGAGTCCTCAGCCTTCTGGTTATTGGTTAGCTTTCCAGTGCATTCACAACAATAGTTATTAAGTTGATGTTCTTACCTAAATGTTTCATGAACAAAGGAGCATCGGAAATACTCATTTTAAATTTCACCATTGGTAAAATGGCACACATGTTTCCAGTTATAAGGGAAGTCTCCAAAATGTGTTTAAAGACAAGCAGGTGACATACTGACTTTCATTGCGTATTGTTTCCCTACATAAATATCGTTCCCTCTCTATTTTTTGATTGGCTAAAAATAATCTATATTAATAGTGTGTTATGTTATATCTGAATATGATGCAGATAAATATCATTATATTAGTCTCTAATATGGTGTGCTAACCCCATGATCCCCAAAACGTTTTGACGTATCTGTTCTTCCGTGCCGATTCATAACGTCTTGTCTTTGGTTTGGTTTAAGACTTCTATTGTTAGTTCTGTTTTTTGTTTGGATATATGTCTGTAATGTTTGTTCATTAGTCTTACTGATTTATTTGTGTTCAGTGGTTGGTTAGGTTTTTGCTAGAGCATAGATAGAGTTTGGCCAGGTCGGGCAAAAGGGCACCATGTTGCTGCCTCCTCTCTTAGTATCACCATAGCGACATGCTCAGCATACTAAAAGTCATATTGCATAGAGTCACATAGGCTATGGGTACACTTGTTGTTTCAGTATTATTGTTTATCATGCTGCTGAAGGAACCATGACATGACCAATGTCTGGGCGCATAAACACCCACACATTAAAAAAAAATGGATTTGGCTCACACTGTTCTGTGATCTTCCAGACCAGATCTGCAACTGGTCAGGTTTCCATTGTGATTTGAGTCCTATATAATCTGGACACAATTCAGCAGCAATGAGCGTGCGAACAATGTGGAGAGATGAGGAAGAGGAGCAGGCAAAAGTAATGCAGTCGCAGACTTAAATAAGCAACAGAAGGTGCACGGCGGGTATTTTCAGGGCTTTGAACACAGTTTGAACACAGCGATGCGATCCCAAAACATTTCAACCATCAGACCTCAAAAATGGTATTGAAACAACAAGTGTAATCATAACTCTGTATTTAGCAAGGACTGTGGAGTATTGAGGCCCTAACAGTGCTGCACTGAACAAAGGCAGCAGCCAAACTCTGTCTATCTATGGACCTAGAAACACTGTCCTCTCACCCCCTGGTCTGCAGGTCTCGTGTTGTTGGTAGCTAAGTATCTTAGCTAGCTGAATCCTGTTCCTATAGCCTGTGTGTTGAAAGAATAATAAACTATAGTTTGTTAATTAAAACATGATGACTGAGACCCTGAAAGACTACGTAGCCCAGAAGTCCAAGGTGTGTTGTGCTACGATGATAATGATGATTGTGAACAAGACAATAATGATGATGATGATGATGGTGATGATGACGATGATAAAGTATTTCCTGGTAAACTTGCATTAATTTAAATAAAAACCTTATGACATTTAAGTCAAATTTACAATTTGAGCTGATCAAACATTGCAAAAGTTTAAAAGACTGCAGGACAAACGCCACTTCTCCAAAGCACGGTGAACCGGGCTTGACCTTCAATCACAGTCATCACGAGGAAAAAGTCCTACTCCTTCAAAATGGATGACAGCACAAAAACATATTGTGGTGCTTTTTGAAAGGTAGCATGCAAATGAGGTCATTGGCTGATAAAACAGATAGATATTGAATGACTGAACTCATGTGTTGGTTTCCCCCTCCAGAATGAATATTTTGGGGAAATTAAATCAAGATCAAAAGTGTGAATTTTTTTGACCTGGGGTAGAGTGAGAAACGAAGCTAGAAATTTTTAATCACAGCATGGATAAACTTCACTGACATGAATACTAAGCAAGCTGTAGCCCTGTTTGGTGCTGTAGTGCAACCCAGGCTGATGCACAAGGCCTTGATAGCCCTGTGTTGTGTGGCTGCCAGGGAAGCAAACTAATAAGTAAGACATGGAGGACATTGGTTGTCTCTGTAGTAGAAACCAGGCCACAAGTGAGGCACCAGAGGTATTGCCATGATTTCTTGGATATAGACCCACCAGGTCTGGGCCAAACAGTATTGCCAATGATTTTTAAAATGCTTGGAATAAGAGATGGGTGGGACTTACAAAATCAGGTCGACCGAAGAAGTGATCAATCACATCTTAAGCGTGGGTGAAGGCTATTTTTCAAGGCAGGCGTTATTCCCGCAGACATTTTTAAGAAGATATCAGTCAACCAGTTTAACACTTTAATTCAATGCACCAATGACAAAGTAAACCTCGTGCATCTTGAAAGGTTTGTCAGTTCTCACGGGTCTAAGGCGTTACATTTACTGGTTTTCTAGGACATTGTTGCCCTTGAAACTTTGTGTATTTGTGCAGCAGCGTGCTCGACTCTACATCTCGGCGGGTATATGTGGGTATATGTGCACGCATGCTTTGAAAAGCCTGAGGCAATGACTTCCATAATAACAAGCATGAAAGTGAGAGCTAGGAAGTATTAGTGTCCACGAGGATCAGTAAATCAGTTACTCCGATCGATAACAATTCTGCTGCTCTCACATGGACATCTTCAGCACAATTTGAACTGTATTAATTTTAATTGGGGCGACATGATAATGTAATTTCTCTGTGTTGCAGTGCATGTGAAATTCCAGAGGACCTTTCAGACAGGAGGTGGGATGTTTGTGACATCCTAATAGTAGTAATAGACCGGTAACCTGGATGAAAAATGTCATAATCTACACTTTTGCTTTTCTATGCATGCTGGCTGTCAGCAGTATAACACATTATCCTGCAGAATTCAGTTTCAATTTCCCCTGTGGGACTGAATGAATGAATGAATGATAGGCTTATGATGAATGAGTTGTCACTTAAAACTGGATTGCTATCATGAAGTTTGCTGAAAAAATTAAGCTAAGATTTTTTTTTTTTTTTTCCCCAAACGAAAACTTAAAATATATTCATGCTTGATTAAGCCTGCAGATGACACTGGTAGTGCTTACATCTCTGGGATCTCCCCTGGCGAAATTAATACAGTTCAAAGAGAATTTTAAAGAGGCAAAACTATGTGATAGTAAACAAGAAAAAAAAAATCCCAGAACTCTTTAAACGGTACCAGGTCGTCGAAAATAGCTACCAACTCCCTAAAAAAACTATTTCATTAGTATTTGTTCCGACTGACATGTTTTAGTGTGACATGCTGTTTCAGGGGTCTTTATTTATTCATTCATTTATTTCTTTAGTTTTACTCAAAATGGAAAGAGGGAAGACATCATTTGGGAGAATCACATTTTTGGGGGGGAAATAAAACAGAAGTATTATGTGAGAAAAGCTGCTATAAATAATGAACAGATGTAAACAATCAGACAATAAGGGCTGAGGCGGCCATGTTACATTCAATTACAGCAGGATGCTCTCACAGCTCCACTCACCTCATGCGCTCTGGCTGCTTTGGGTTTTGGATGCGGAAACACAGTCAAAACTGCTTTCATTATGAGGGTAAGAGGAAAAGATATAACTATCAGCAGGGGAGAGAGAACACACACACAGGTGCACTAACACTCCGGCAGACGACTCCAGAAACCACACACACACTCACGTCAGATCCAAAGAAACAGTGCATCAATAAGTCAGCATCACAGCACTGTATATACCCTCTCTCTCTCTCTCTCTTTACATCCTTTCTCTTCCTTCTTTTTTCCACTCTATTTCTAATATCCCTCTCCTTCTTCCTCTACCCCTCTCTCCTATCTAGCCTCCATTCATCTTTCTGTCGCCTCTTCTCCTCCTACTCCTTTTCCTCTCATCTGGCCTCTCTTGCTTTTCATCCTATCCGGCCTTTTACTTGATTGCTTTCCCTCCATCTTCTCTCTCTTTCTTTCCTTGCTCTCCACAATTCCTTTTCTATCTTCTTTTCTCTCTTTTTTCAATTTTCCTGCCTGTTCTTTCTACTCCTTCTCTCCCCTCTCTCTCTCTCTCCTCTCTCTCTCTCTCTCTCTGTCAGTAGGAGTGTATTAGCTGTATGTTCATGCAGCCTGTCATTTCTGCCACACAGGGATACTAATCCAACACTGAGCCTCAGTGCAGTATAAACACTTGCGTTGCGTAAGTTACAGTAAGCTGAATTTGAGTCAGCCTCCCAACTCCCGACTCCCGACCTTCACCACAGGAGAGGAAATCAAAACTGAACTCTAATCAGTATGGAGGCTGAACGCACAATGACCTCGGAGACAAGAGGGGAACCGCTCTGATGCTGTGGAGGCAAACACTGACACTCGGTGGTCAGAAACGGCACCACAGTGGCTTTACCGCTGCTTAGTGAATATGCATCCTGAAGAAACCAAATTTCAAACACAGTGATTTTTTTTTTTTTTTTAATCGAGGGAAATGTGTGATGACTTTGTGTATAAAATGCTGGTGCATTCCCAGTGCCGCTGCAGTGTCCTTGAGCAGGACACAGACTCTCTGCCAGCTGTATGTGATCTCGGACCAGATATTTAGACCGAGTGGCCATTTTGTTTGTTTTGCACTTTCACACCAGGGAGAAGTGTGCTGTGGCTGACCCTGACCTTTGACCTCCCTGCGAACGGGGACAGGAGAAACGATCACTTCCCTGCAGGGATCGATGAAGTGGAAGCTCAGAGAATACCAAACTCAGAGAGGAGACAGAGAGCGGTTGTTATGCTGCTTCTGTTCAGCGTGTTGCAGCAGTGGGTTGACTGGTCTTTGTGCAGCTTTACTGAGACACGACCCGGGGCGCCATGCAGTAAAACAGATTTTTCAAAAAAAACCACCTAAGCCATGCTTATATTTCACTTACAACCTTTACAAACTTAACATATTATCTAATGCTGGGCAGAATGGACAAACTCAAATATCTTGATATTGTGACGACATTGTTGGGACGACTCTCAGTGCTTTCATCTTTCTGATTTTTGATTAAAATGAGGACCAAGCAGGTAGAAGGAAATAAATAACTAGCTCCAATAGTCACAGAACAGAATAAGTTCAGAAAATTGTATCCCTTGACTAGTATTTAGTCTTTATAGAAATATCCAAAATCCCAGATAATACCTAGTTTCATATCACCATATTGATATAATATTGATATATCCCGCAGTCCTAGAGTAATCTGACAAAATGCTTGGCCTGGCATAGCGTGTCCAGTTTGGTGGGATACAACCACTTTCAAACGCTACAACATGGAAGATGTGGTGCACACACTCACAAACAAACACACCGCATGGGACACAGGCTGAGTCACACCATCGATGGATAAGTTAGCTTTTAGTGACTGTATGTGTGTGTTCATGTGTGTGCGGGTGTGTGTGTGTGTGTGTGAGAGAGAGAGAGAGAGAGAGAGAGATGAGAGAGCAGGCAGCTTTTGAATATTTGATCCTCTCCTGTATTCAGGGGGTAAAACGTGACTCACATTGAATGAGCCTCTCTCGACTTCTCAGAGGCAGGGAGAAGGAGAGAACAAAAGAAGACGACAGAGAAATGGAAGAGAGGGATACAAAAGAAAAGAAAAATAAGAGAAGAATAAGCAAGGGAAGGAGAGAGGCATACGGAGAGAAAAAAGAGAGAAAAAATACATATGCAGAGAGAAAAAAGGGGAAGAATGGCTGTGCTTATGGGAGAGTGAGAGAGGGGAGAAAAGCCGGTGGTTAAGAAGCGAGAGAGGTGAATAAAACACAGCATGAGATGTATGTGTGTGTGTTGAACAGTGTCAGAGGGTGAAAATACGGCAAGGTGTGTGTGTTTCTCTGTGTGTGTGTGTGTGAGAGAGAGGAAGACAGACAGGGAGCAGGGCTATAAAACATTGATAGAGCTCTGTGCTTTTCCCCACTGTGTTGCTTTCAGGCAGAGTTGAAGCAAATTGGTGCGAAAGCTGCTCCACTTGACTTCTGTGCGTAGGGCTGCTGGACCAGCAGCAGTGAAATATAACAAGTGATATAGCTGAGAGTACAAAAAAAAAGTAAGTGAACCATGATCATCACAACACAAACTACCAAACGGCATCCACAAAAATCGTTTGCATTTTCAGGAAAGCATTCTTTTATCGTTCATTTTTGTGTTAAATGCCATTTTGATGGTAGTTTTGTGCTCTTATTTATGGCTCAAGATGAAAAAAAAAAACATGAACGTGCAGTCACTCTTTACAAATCAAACACATTCCACTTGAATTCATTTTTTCCAGCCGGGCTGCTTCTTTTGTGCATTTTTTCGATTGCTACTTAAACGCATTTCTTGAACACTTACTCCTACTTTCAGCATTTATTACTGCGCTTTTAGCATTTATCTCCTGTATTTTAACTTTCACTCCTCCTCCTCCTCCTCCTCCTGCTTAATGAGTGTGTAAACTATTTTTTTTTTCAGCTCGTCTCTGCCCGGTAATACACAATTTGGAGAGATGTGAAAAAGTGGGATAGAGTGTGAAAGCAAATAGGTTTATGTCTGTCTTTGATAATGGAGAAGTTATTTGTGCTCGCAGGCGGTAATAATATACTGATTGCAAAGCATTTGATGATGCCGAATGCAAAATACCTTCATTGAAAAAAAAAAAAAAAAATGTTGACACTGAGTCCAAGAGTAATGCGATTCACTGCATAAAAGTCATGTTTACAGCTTGAAGGCAACGATTTACTGCTGAGGAAGAAGAGATCCATCTGTCATTTCTCGCCGAACAGCCATGCTGGGCTTTAGTCGCAGAATTTCGAACAAATCACAGCTCTGGATTGGATACAATGTGTTGTTTACGTTTCTAAACAAGTGATAAACAAGATAGTGGGATGAGAGAAAGGGAGAAAGCGAGTGAGCCAAGACGGAGAGACACCCGGCGAGGACGAGACAGAGACGGACCGAGACAGATAAGGAGGGAGACAGAACCAATCTGTCTATTTCCAACTCGTGCCTTCTCACTTTTCACCGCTTCCCTTTTCTCTCATTTTGCAAACTATAAAATGATTTTCACACCTAAGACAATTTCGAAGAAAGCTGTGAAATTCAGATAACTGTGCAAGTGTGTGTGTGTGTGTGTGTGTATGTGTGTGGGTTTGTGTATGGCGTCTCAGCGTGTTTTGGTCTGTCAGAGTAATGAGACACTGAATGCACACATGTACACACACACACACTTACACTCAGGTTGTGTCTCAGGAGAGTCTTGTCTTTCTCAGATAATTATAAGTGATGAGTGTGTCAGTCACAGATGGGCTTACAAGGACACACACATGCACGCACACACACACACACAAGCTCCCAGTGACAGACAGCCACTATAAACGACGGCAGCATTTTTAGGCGTGGATACAAATACACACCCACAGTCACAAAAATACACAGCTTTGTCTCGGTAACCTTCGTTCTGACTGGCTCATTTTCAGCGGCTCTCAGGGTGAAGCAGACAGACAAGGCCTTAATTAAACCCAGAGGGTCGTCAGTCACAAAGCAGATTATTAGCTACTGAGCGAAGCAGCAGAGGAACTCTCCAGAATGTGAACGACATCTCACAAACATCCCAGAACTGTCCCAGCTATTTTTGTTAATGTATCATCATCAATAAGTTATCGATAGGAAGATTTTGCAGGGGTGCGCTGCCAAAAAGCTCAAACGCACTGTCAGGCAGGCTGTGCTCAAGGAAATACACTGCTAATGAAACAAGTTTTTTTTCTTTTTTTTTATTGTTGAGTAAATGCACGTCACCGAGGAATCATGTTAAATAAGTGTGATTATGATTTTTGCCATAATCGAGCAGCCTCAGTTTACAGCATGTGTCACAAAACATGTCTATTCTTTATTGCATAGAATCTAATCAATGAACACATGTTTGATTTTATCGTTTGGCCTGTCTAGAGTCACTTAAAACACTGAGGAGTCACTGTAAATCAGCCAATCACAGAGCAAAACCAATCAGCCTGTCACGCTGTCAGCATCCCGTCAGCACGGCGCAGTGCGACTGACCCATCAGGGAATCAAAGTGCCACCAGCCACGCAGCTTGGCCGACATGTCAACCCGCAATAAGCTATTCTGGGCTAGAGGACAGGGCGTTCAAGGAGAGAGGAGAGGAGAGGAGAGGAGGCTTCTCATTTTTTTTTTTTTCAAGAAGGAGGAGTTGAATCCAGAGCCAGAGAGACACGGCATGAAGAACAGTGAGCGTATTTGAAAAGGCAAAAGAAAGACAGGAGGAGGAGGAGGGAGTGAGAAAGAGAGAGACAGATGAGAGGAATAAAGTGTGTGTGTGTGTGTGAGAGAGTGAGAGAGACAGAGAGAGAGAGAGAGTGTCTTAAAGGAAAAAAAGCAAAGTGTGAGTGTTACTTTCCTACCTCCAGCGATGGCCGTTTTCTTGCCCACGGTAACGGTGACAGCAGTGGTGGCGATGATTATCCTCTCTGCTGACAGAGGAACACAAACTCACACTCAGTTACAATATGCAGGATAAGCATGCATGCATAAAACACACACACACACACACACACACACACACACACACACACATATATAAGACGGTCCGAGCGCATGCACAGACACAAACAAGTGATGCATTTCTTTATCGATCATGCAAAGAAAGTTGACTGGTTCCAGGCACTGGGATCAGGTTGTGGGAATGTGGAGATGCTATTTTAGAAATGACACTCTGCCTTCATATGGCAAAATTAATCTTTTTGACATTCAGCCACCTAAATACTTTATCAAGCTCCTGTCATAAACAAATAAATAAATGAGAATAAATAAATAAACTGAAAACCAATGGATACAGCAATGGAGGCACATGGTAACTGTCATATACATACTAGACAAAATAACAATATTGGAAAAAAAAAAACAATGATGGGTAAACTTTGCAGGAAAAAAGTGAAAATCACTCTGCAAATCCCATATATTTAATCTGTAAGACGCATGATGATAGTGACACCTGCACTACCGATGTCATCAAACTGTGTTTCAAAAATATGTGGGTGATGCATGAACTGGCTGCGTATCAAGCAGGGGTAAGCAAGACATATAATACAATAATCTCATGCCTTAATCCTTTGTCTGTGTGTATTCAAACGCTGTCCAGCCAGCTGATGCCAACTGTTGCCAAGCCACAGATTCCAGACAGACTAACATTTTTAGCATTATGTAACACAGATTAGGAAGGCTAATCATGTAATACAGCAATAAGGAGAGGACTGTGCGTGTCCGCATGGGTCTCATATTTTTTTTAGCTCTATTTTTCACCCCTCACAGACAAAACTAGGGCATGTCCAACTTTATACGAGTTTATTTTCTGACTGACAGCCATGAATTTATGGAAGTGCAGGGCGGATTTCTGAATCGTGTCTTGGGCTGTAGCATGTACTGTGCACCGAGAGGAGCGTGCAAACGTGTGATTCAAAACAAAACAACACCCAGACTGTTGAAGGAGCGACTTTGTGGTGCAGGGAGAGGGTGAGTTGAGCCAGAATGAGAAAGAGAGAGAGAGAGAGAGAGAGAGGGAAAGAGACAGCAAATAAATGATTAAGCAAGAGGGAGAGGTTCAGAGAGTGTAGCCAAAAGAAAGAAAGAGAGAGAGACAGAGAGATGGAGATGGAGATGGAGAGGGGCTGATAACTGGCATTGTGCTAAGAGGTTGTCAGTGGCAACAGACATAATGATGTCAGGGATTGAAATCCCCTGAGACAGCCATTTCTCTCTCTCTCTCTCTCTCTCTCTCTCTCTCTCTCTCACACACACACACGCACACACACACACACGCATGGCAGACAGAGAGAAAACAGGTACATACATGGCCACAGCCACTCAGATAAAAAAATAAGAGCACACACACACACCAACACATACACCAACACATCACTCTGTCATGCTACAGTATGTTATCGAGTAAACAGTGTGTCATGCGATAACACAGCTTGTCATCCAGGCATGAATCACTGTCAGGTGCTCTGTCATGTTCTGCAGCCGCACAGTGACACACACACACACACACACACACACACACACACAACAAAATCAGTAACAGTTTACATCACCGGTTCCCATTCTAGGAAAAGAGATTGTGGGTTTTTCATCACGCATCTCAAAATGACAGTGAGAGAACAGGTCAGCAAAACACAAATGAACCACATCCTGATTCCCCCAGTGAGAATGGAGGCTCCTGTGCTTTAATTAATGGCATGCTCATGCAGAGCGAGGGAGAGAGAGAGAGAGAGAGAGAGAGAGAGAGAGAGAGGAGGTAAACAGGAGAAAAATGAGGGGATGCAAGACAAACATTCATACAGTCGTCATGCTTTGAAATTGAGGGGAAGAGGAAGCAGAGGAAGCATGCCAAGTATCTAGCTGTTTTCCTCTACCCTCCTCCTCCTCCTCCTCCTCCTCCTCCT
>OMLB01063239.1:17211-30758 GCA_900302555.1 Myripristis jacobus | reverse complement strand
CTGCTGAATCTCACTTATCTCACTGACAGTGTTTACATGCAATGGCATGCTATGGACATTTTTTAAGTTTAATTCATCCCTCAGGGCCTGACACATCACACGAGCTTTAATTTTCAACACTGCCCTGCTGTACAGCTTCACAAGTTGCCATCTGGGGATGAATGTGCGTGAGTGTGTGTGTGTGTGTGTGTGTGTGTGTGAGAGAGAGAGAGAGAGAGAGAGAGACAATTAGTGTGTGTGCTGAGAGGTGGCATCATGCACACATTTTGTGCATACAATCTGCCTTTCTTTGACTTGACACACATGACCAAACATTTATTTCCTCATCTTCTTTGCTGTAAGTAGGACACAGGCCTGTAACTTAACCTATTCTTAGCCCCATCCATGCATGCAAGAACACACCCACATACACACACACAAACACATGCACGTGCACACACATCTTGGTGAAATGAAGCAGCCTGGGTCAAACTTGGCCCGTATCTTTGACACAGAAAGTGAGTTGGCCTGGCACAGATTGAGTTCACAGATGGCTCATTGAAAGGCAGGAATATGCTGACACGAACACACTGGAGGACTACAGGATGGTGGTCTAAGGCCAAGACCAAGTACACACACACACACACACACACACACACACATGCAATCATCGCTCACCTATACACACACCAGAACTCTATTATTATCGATTCAGTCTGCACATCCCAAAGCGTGTTTCGTCATTCAATACGTCCTGACGTCCTGGCTTTTAACAATGCCATAGAAAAGCCAATATAAAACATATTCCTTGGTACACAGTTTTCAATCTCTCCTGAGTGTTTACAACAGCCTCAGATATAGAACCCCACTCATAAAGAGCTTTTTTTTTTTTGCTCTCTCATCTTTGCCTTTGCCTCATTTTTTCTTCCTCCTTTTCTCCGCTCTTTTAATACACAAAAACACGGTAAAGCTCATCTTGAAAACTGGCGCTGATGCAAACGATGGCTTTGTGCATGTTGACATCTTTGATGTTATGAGTTGCTCACTACAAGGGGGGAGGGGGGAGGGGGCAGGCAGGATAGAAAAGAGGACTTGGAGAGCAGGAAAAGCAGGGGAACGAGAGAAGGAGTGGTTTAACTGTGGAGTGCAGGGAGGGATGTTAGAGAACGTGTTAGGGGAATTGGAGCGGAGGGGTGAATGCATGGAGGAACATGGAGGCAGAGGAGAAGTGGAGGTCAGAGGACCGCGGGAGCGGTGTGGGTTAGGAGGGATGGGGGAGAGGGGAGAGGTTAGGGAAGCAGGAGGATGGAAACAAGAGGAAAACAAGATACAAAGGCAGATACAGCAGTGCAGGGAAAATCCATCTTAAATACTTTAGCACTTCAAAAGTTATTTCTTATTATTGTTATTATTGCTTAGCATTGTTAGTTATTGTTATTGCTAAACTTATTGCTAATATATCTTGTGTCTCATGTATTTTTGTTCTTGCCATGGATGACTGGCCAAACACAGATGATGTGACTTCACGTCCAGATATTGTCCAGCAATGGTGGAGTTAGATGGCATAAAATGTTTCACAGGTCTAAAAGATCAGCGGTAAACATCAGGGTTTTGGCTCCAGTCCCTCCCAAACAAAGATACAGGGAAAACTCCATCGTAGAAGAGGCAAAGAGCAACTCCTCGGGAGCAGCAGATGCACCACAATGCAAAGCAGCATCAAGGCAGCTTGCCTCTTTACTGAACAGATATGACGCTTCCATTTTATTGACCACACATCCTGGCACTCTCTGCCTGTTGCTGTGTTATGATTGGTGGAGCTCGCTGCAGGCTTGGTTTCAAAGGCCTGGAGGCGAAACTGCAATTCATGTTTTGTGTAATATTTACAGCTGACAGTCAGCACGTTCACATTTGACCATTTTCATGCCAGAAACTTTCAATGAAGAGAAGAGTGGGATACTAAAATTCTCCACTGAAACCAGGCTGATGAAATTAGTTTAGTATCAGGAGCTACTTACGGCAGGGTGACCCACACACATCCAATGGAAGGAAGAGTGTGGGATTCACTGGTCTTTAAAATCATTAGAATTGACAAAGAGCAATGTTGAACTTGTGATAAATATATGATTTATGTAAGGATAATAAAAGTTCACTGCAGGTATAAAGTGTTTACAGGTTGCTTTAATCTAGCCGCAGTCAAGGCTCCATCATATCAGCTGAGGCTGACACAGCTGGCTGATACCCGACATTTAGTCAAAGGCCAGTATCACCCTTCTTGACACTCATGCTAAATTACATCTTATTGGTGACCCTGACTGCTGGCTCTTGACTCACATAATGCCAAAATGCCACTAATGTAGCAAGGACAGGCCACTTTAAAATGTGACAACACTGAAATATCTGGCAGGGTTGTCTTTAGGCTGCACCACAGGAACAGGCAGCGCTGCTTGAACTGCGTTTCTTATGCTTATTAGAGGTTTCAAGTGGAGCATGTCTTCCTCATGAGAACCCGGGGAGTGCTACAGCAGGTAAAGCCACAAGAGACACTAAAGAAAGGATAGAGTCCTGCAAAGCCGCTAAGCTAATGGATCGGAAAACAAATAAACAGCCATGAGGTGAGAGGGGGCATAAAAATGAATGAATTGCTTGCAGGGGTCACTTTATGTTTGCGAGGGTGTGTGAGTGTGCATGCGTGTGTGTGTCAGTTAATGAACCCTCCAGAGCTGTGGTGAGAGACCATCACTACTCCTTTACAAGATCATTTTACAGCTGCTGTGAATCTCCAAGGAAGCCATCAATGTGTGTGTGAGTGCGCATAGAAGCATAATAGTGTCTGTTTGGTTTATATGCGTGTGTGTGCGTACGCATTTCTTTGTGCATTTTCATATGTCTAGAAAGTGTGTGTGTGTTTGTGTGTGTAAGACCAGACACAGTGTCCTCCCATTTTACTGTCTGCAGTGGTGCTTTCAAACAAAAATAGGAGAGGACGACCCTAAAACAGTGCAGTGGTAAGTCAGACGATGACAAGCTGCAGTGAAATATCACCACTATCACTGCTGTCCTCTGACAACTTCCTAACTCTGCTGCTGATGGCTGCTTCCTTGAATATGAAGGTCTTTGAATTTTTTTAGAATTCAGAGCCCAATGTCAGTGTGAAAAAAAAGAGATTTTGCTGCTGTGATTTTACTGGAACATGTTTGAATCGTGGCTTTTCAGATGTGTCCCAGACCTCCAAACACATCTGGCATCGCCATGGACACGCAGAATTGGCTCTGTACAAATAGCGGTTTGAAGCACATAGGTGAAGGTTACCTTTGGCAAGGACATACTAACATGCTATAGTGGCTTATTTTATCAACAAGATTGAAATACATAAATTTACATGGCAAAAGTCCACAGGTATGAGGGAGACTGAGGGGAATTCTTGTTCTTTGCTAAACTGAAAGGCAAACAAAATATGAGCTATGGCAGAAGCTTGTCCAAATGTCTTTAAAACGTTAAAAGGACTTTCAAAGAACTGGAAGAAAGGCTTCATTTACTTGTGACTGAATAAGCCAACCACAAAATATATATTTGTAAAACCAATCTGCTTCCAACAAAGCATAGTGAGTAAAAAGAGTGTTTTAAGCAGAAATAGATGTGGGGGACGGCATCCATCAACTATCTAAGCCTGTGGCTGAATGTAAACGGTGCTGTCACAGGTGTGTCGGGCTGAATTCTGTAATGTTACAAGTCAAAGTGTCTGATAAGCTAGGATTTGTTTTCAGTTGTAGCTTACTGTGATAAACTTTGTAAACTGTCTTGTCTTTAGCCCTAGTTTCTACTCCAAAACATGAAGAGTCAGATGACTTCACTTTGATCTGTTGTCTGTTGAAAGTAAGATTGTTTTGCAGCATTTTCTAAAATATAAAGGAGACAGAGCAAAAGAGCATACAATAAAATATAAAATAAAATATAAAATAATACCCATAGGTAGCCTACATAGCATTACACATAAACATCAGTAACAACCAAATGAATGATCAAAAAACATAGAAACAAGCTAGATGTGCTGTGGGTGAATGACAGCATAGTTTGTCCCCAAAATTACCATAATTCCCAATGACACGTTGTAAATAATGAAGTTTAACAATTTACTCTACAGTGCAAAGTATCTAACACAACCTCTTTTGATGTTCCCTCATTTAAAGGTTTGGCCTGATGGTGGCGCTACATGTCACAGGATCTCCAATATCATGAGGGATCTTCCTCTGTGGGTCAGGAATGTGCACAGCAAATTTCAAATAAAAGGTATTTGAGTTATCAAGTTCACAGCCAGGCTGCAGCTGCACACGCACCTGCAGCCAAATCCATAACATCCCCGAGCTGCTGTTTTACAGAGATAATTAATGTTAATGTCCAATATATTTATAGCTAATGTGTGTTGCATCACCTGCAACCCTCTGTTGCATTAAATGTGCAAAATATTAAGAAAACTTGTGTTTTCCCCACAAAATACTCAGACCATGCAAACAAAAGTGGAAACTGTGATGCATTAATAACGTCCCCCACAAATTAACCTCCAACATGTCGAGGAGAGATGCAAAGGAAGTGGAGCGCACACACTGAAAGAGGATTTTGAAACAGGTATAAGTAATCCATATTAAGCAGGTAAATGTGGACATAGAAACACTGAGACACCTGTTTGTCAGTTTAATCCAACAACATATTTTATCCACATATCCGGAAGAAATCCTTTAATCAATTATGATGTCAGTGGAAGAAAGTAGGGAGAAAAGTCTACCAACTCACACTTTTTTGAAAATTAAATACAAATATTAAATTGAAAGAACACATTTTCTTTGATACATAATTCTAAGGATGATTAAGGGATGACACACCCAACAATGTCTGTTTTGTGTGAAGATACAAATTAATTCTTTGGGAATTATTTAAGTCATTGTTTGATAGCTTCAGTCGTTAATTACTTGGTAATGCTGGCCCATTTTCTAAACGATGTTTGAGGCGAGGAAACTCTCTCTGGCAGACGGCAAGGAGGGCGAAAAGGTGGTGAGGTGGTGGAGACATGGAGGAAAAAAACGCCTGCAGTCCCTTTAAGCTGAAAAGCAGCGATGCATGCCCAAAGCATGGATACCACATTATCCAGCTGATGAACACACTCCAGCTTCCTATTTTAACCTCCATTCATCCAGCACTGGGTTTTGCTGAGAACAGATACTGTTTTAAAGCAGTTTAATGGTTTCTTTTTTTTTTTTTTGCCCTGCTTCACATTCACAGTTATACACCTGGGCTGCACTGGAGCAGCTGGAGGTTGAGTACCTTGCTCAAGGGCACTTCACGGTAGCTTTTAAAGGAAGAGGAGAAAGTGGTACTTACTCCCTTTCCACATCAGAGCGCCGATTTGAACCAGCACATTTTTGGTTACAGACTCACGTCTTACACCTTCATAAGCTTCCTTTTTTAGCCTTGCCTGCTTCCTCACACGAGTGTTCAAATAAACTGAATGCTGTACTTTCCACCCACACTGAAAGCACTAACCTTGCTGCTATACTCGCATTTTTAGATCTAAGCACATTAGCGTGATTAGGGTTATGGCAGTCATCCACCAAAGCACCTGTAGTTACACTAAAGATCTTCCTCAAGGGAATTATGCCTCTCATACAGCTGTCATCAAACCTGTCTATTGAGTAATTTATTTATTGTGTGTGTGTTCATGAGAGTTAAAAAAAAAAAGGAAATAACAAAAATTTGCTAGTTTTCAGGATACAATAGATGATTTAGCAATCAAAAAACACTGTTATAGCTGTGACTGGGACTTCACAACACAGTTTGAATGCATGTTGTGATGGACAAGTACTGCATCTCAGATCCAAAAACAGCCAGCAATTCATTCAGAAAAATGCAAATGTCAGCAGTGCTCTGGGTTTAAAAAGAGCAGACACAATGCAATATAAAAAGATGTCTGTGTGGTGCATGTTTACATCAGGAAACAATAAAAAAAAGACAGAGGTTCAACCAACCAATCAACCAATCAATCAATCAATCAATCAATCAATCAATCAATCAATCAATCAATCAACCAGACTTTTATAGCACTTTTCGTACAAACAAATATAATACAAAGTGCTTCACACAGTAAAACCATAATTCTCTCTCTCTTTCTCTCTCTCTCTCTCTCTCTCTCTCTCTCTCTCTCACACACACACACACACACACACACACACACACAAAGACACAACACACATGGACAAAAAGTAATAAATCATTCAATAAAACAGGAACAGGGGAAATGCTATCATAAATCTCAACAATTTGTAATGAGACAACATTGCAGAGGCAGGGCAGGATTAAGACCAAAAACAAATCAATAAAAACTCAAAATAGCAAAATCAAATAGTAAAGAAAAGAGTGAGGTATGAAGAATAAAATAATTAAACACATATTAAAAGTAAATGAAAGATTAAGATAGCAAGATAAAACGGTAACACTTTACAATAACAGTACAACAATTAACGTTAGTTAATGCCGTAATAAACATTAAGTAACAGGTAATGAACATTAAGTAACAGTTAACTAACCATTAACTAATGTGTCTGAGAATCATTTACTAATGCTATTCATGCTAAGGTATTAATTTATATGTTATTTAAGGGTTATTGTAGATATTATTAACATTAGTGAATGCCATAATAATCATTAACTAACAGTTAATTAACCATTACAGCATTAACTAACATTAACTAACGTTAATTGTTGTACTGTTATTTCCTGAGGGCTAAGACACCTCTATTTTAATTCAGGACAAATACTCGCCGAGCTGTCTCGTCTCCTCAGAGTACTGTGCCGAGGATGACACCGTGGACTGGAGCATGGTGCCAGGACTTCGGCAGTGGAACCGAGGCAAGAGATGTGTTTGGACAGCGCTGAGTGGAACCTTGAGTATTTTTATAGACTTCTAGGGCCTTATTAAGACTGGGTTGTGGAAACAACCGAATTTTACCCATGTCCCCTGTAAATAAATCCCTTTCCTTGTATATGGTATCTGTTTGGTTATTTTAAAACTCTGCCCATCCTGATTTTAAAGAACCTGTTTTAGAGTCCTAGGCTCAGTAAATTCCTAGGTGGAGTTTTTTAGTTTTTATCATTTTTACCATTTTAAAATCTGTAGTTTTATTTGTTTTACTTTTTATAGTGTTTTAGGCCTTTTATGGGTTCAACTTTCGTTCAAAACTTGTTTGTGTTTTTAAAGTGCTAAGTAAATGAAATAATCTTGAAACTTGAAACCATGTCACAGGTTTCAATCCAGTTTGGCTCAATTGCTTAATGTCATCCTATCTCCTTCTCTCTCTTGTTCTCTTGTATCTCCCGACACTTTCCACTGTATCCTCCCTGATAAAACAGAAACACCATTGAAACATGGCATAAAAAAATGGTCTGGGAAAAGACTATCTCTGCTCCCCGTTGCCTCTCTGCTCTACTTACAAAGTCTTTCATAACTTTGAGAGACTTTGGAGGAAGGGGGAGAGGAGGAAGCAATTGAAGACTGGAATGAAACATTTGGAGGTTATGATTAGATAATAGTCTTCAGTTGCAGAGAGAGAGGGAGAGAGAGACAGATAGAGAGCGAGAGAGACTGTGAGGAAGGGAGGATGGACATTGTTGTTCTTTGGAGGTTTGGATCCCTTGGAAGCAGAGGGAGTGAAAGACAGAGGAAAGAAAGAAGTGTGAGAAGATGTAAGAGAGAAAACAGAGAGAAAGAGAGACTTAGCCAACCATTCGCCTTACCCACTGGTGCGTAATGTTACCATGGAGACGCTAACTTCCCCTTACAACACGATGTAGCTGTCAGTATTCTCCTCAGGTGGTGTGGGACGAACTAGGACCAGGCTGCGAACGCCACCAGATGCCAAGTGGCACCAAATCTCTCTCAAGTGCCGGCACCCATAATGAGAGCGTCCATGAGTGAAGGGGTTGAGATTAAACCAACGCTGATTATCTTGAAGTATGCTCAGGGAAACTAAACTGAGTGAGGTATAAAGCCTGATTTTCACAGAATTTCATATCAGAGGGGATAGACGGTCCAAATTGTTCAGAGGCAGTGTCAAAACTGAAAAGCAAATAATGATCTGAACACATGTAAGTGATCCTCACTTCAGGTTAGGATGCATTAACTCTAACAAGTGTCTTTTGGTAAATCTAAGGCACAAGACTGATAAGACTGGAAATCTCATATGGAATGACTGGTATTTACAGACTTCGTTTAGACACTTGAGGCATGCTACAAAATCGCCACTTTAACAGGTCAGGTTGAGTCTGGAAAGTTTCTTGAATTAAGTGGCATTGGATATTAGTAGGTTGATCTGCCCTATTGTGCCTTGTTTCAACATATTTATACAAAACAATTCCTGAGACAAGTGAAACAGTAGTGGATTTTTTTTTTTCAATTGATTTGAGAAAACAGAATATCTGAAGACTGAATATTAGATGAAATTACTTGTTTAGATGGAGATTTTGCTGTGTATCCTTTAACTGCCAAAGGAATCCAGAATCGCTCGACATCAAAGTCAAACACACGTGTCTAGTTGGGACTAACACCGCTGCTATTGGAAAGTTGAAGTGAAACTGTCCTTGGTATCACATGGTAACATATCAGTTTCATGTAATTCTGCTACATGCTACAGCAGGCAAATTAAAAAATAATGAGCTTTGCAAGGATGTCCACTCTATCTCTTCATATTCTGTGATTATTTCCTCATGAATATTCATTTCCTATTAAGACGTGCGATGAATGAGGTCACACCAGCTTCATCCTTCCCCTCTCTCATCTTCTCATTAAGCACTATCTGTTTCTCTTAACCATGAAATATTACCTCATTTGTATTTTATATTAATCATATTCCCTTAATGTTATTGTTTGGCTGGTGCTTTCACATTCATTTTGTGGTATCATGATGACTGAAAGGCACTGTTTATTTCCTCAGTAATAATAAATCTGGGAAATGAGACAGCAGATGTTAATAAGTACGACTGTATTAATCACACTTATTAGTGACGATGACCATTTCATCTGGAGGAATCGTACTGTAATTGCTCCATTAAAATTCAGTCGACGGAATGCATCAAGCAGTATTTTATTGTAATTACATTACAGACGCACAAAAAAGTGTGGCGAGGCAAAATTGTAATTTACTGTGATGTCTTTCCATTGATTGCAAAATTGCGATTGACAGTACAATTCTACAGACAGTGGGAGCCATCACTCCTAATGCTAATGCAGCGGCATAATAAAGGTATTGCTTTTATGGCTGCTGTGAGCACAGCAGTCATATATTCAGTGTCTCTATTCTCATTCCCCCCCTTTGCTTTCTTTCTTTTCTTTTCTTTTTTTCTCTTTGATTGTAGTCAGGTTACTTACTACTTTACAATTCCAGTCAATACACACATGTACCTGTTGATAAATGATCTAAGTGTGGGGAAGCCTTAGACACTTAGACACAGGCTGGAACAATCCAACACTTCTCTGCAAGCTGGATTAACATGCTCATTTTGGCAGCGTGCACTAGAGGGTATGTGGAGGCACCACTATTTTTATTTGTAAAATAATTAGGATTTGGATTTGGGAAAAAAGTGTTCGAGACTCAAATCAGATGTGATTTTTTAACCACAAGGAAATATTAAATGACTGAAATTCCTGCTTGTTTAAAGTATATAGGTTTAAGAAACCTACTCTTATGAATATCAGTTCTACAAATCAAAAGAAATATAGCTGTGAAAAAATGTCAAGGAAATGACTTCTAGATCTCTCAGTGACCTCCAGTGGGCCTCCCGAAGACAAAAGCTTCTGTCGTCATCTATTCTTAGTGAGGTGAGGATGATTGACAGCAGTAGCAGCCATTCTAGTTTAAATTAGAGAACTTCACTTGCACAAGGTGTTTCTCTTATTCAAGATGGGTTGAAAAAAAAAAAAAATCTATATATATTTTATTGAGCCGAACGTTTAGAAAAAATGTTTGTAAGGGTAATTTATTGATCAGAAAGTCATAATTCACTACTTGCTGAATATGGGGTTTGGGTTTGAATGCATCCCTAGGATGCAGTAAGTTGATTTGCTGGGCGGTGCTGCAGGTTCAGGAAGTCCATCCATGTATTTTTTACCACCTGCTACCACCACAACCCAGTCTAGGATGAGGACAGCAGCCCAGATGTCCTGCATCCACAACCACCAGCTTCTCCTGGGGGAACCTAACGTGTTCCCAGGTAAGTCAAGATATATGATCCCCACAGCATGTTCTGGGTCTGCCCTGGGGTCTTCTAATAACACCTCCACAGGGAGGTGATCAGGAGCCTTCCTGATTACCTGTCCGAACCACCTAAACTGACCTCCAGAGCATCAGCCAGTTGAGGTCATTTTCTTAATTGTTTTTCCTCATTTTAAATGTCCCTTTTGGCTTTCCATGTTGCTGCCTAGAACTTACATGCAGGGTAGGGGTAAGACACACATACAGGCCACCACAGAAGAACTGAAGAACCATCATCATACAGACGTTAATGGTCCAGTCAATTCGGCCCACTTTTCAGTCAATGCCATAGAATTATAACTAAGAAGCCCCAGTTCTGAGGTGGAGACACCAGTGAAAACTGCAACACATATTTAAATATATTCACTATTATACTGTAATCCACATCAGTGGTTGCAGTTGGCTACAAAGCTCAACTTTCAATTTCAATTTGAAGCTCAGTGATTGGCTGAGTGATTTGTTGTTTCTTGAGGCAGTGCATTGTGGGACTCAGTTGGCTTACTTCTTAAAAGTTGATTTGATCTCTTTCTTTTTGGCCTTTTCTATCCCATTCTTTCTTTCTATTCTGCCTGTCATTTCTTTGATTTCATTGGTTGTACAGTTACCAGGAATACATACAGGTCAACTTTTTTTTTTCACTGTGATAGAACAGAGTAGAAGTCTGATTACAAATCAATGAATAAATGCATTTTGAACTGTTTTCACAGCCTGACAAAACATGCAAAGGTCAAGTTGTACAAATACCTTTGCAAGACACTGTGCACAGAGATATGCATGCATAAAGACTTGCTGTATGCACACATACACAAATACATACAGTGTATAGACACATGCACAGACCCAGTGACATGTTAAAGGTGCACTGTGCTTGACTGATAAAGAACAACACTGAAAAATGTAACATATTGGAAATGTGTAGTGCGCACAAGATTTTATCCCATCAGATATACATATGTATGCACGTTCATTTACTAGCACAAGCACACTCACATACACACGCCAAACACAAAGACCTCCTTCCTGGCTGGCTTGTAGTGCAGGCCACTGATTTATGGTGTAATCTAGCTGGAAGAGGGAGGCTGTTTGCACTAAGAGGCAGAAGGACGATCTCTGACCTTTGGTGTCCTCCTCTGCTTATCGACAAACTCTCCACACTACTGGGACGAAGGCAAGACTGAATGAGAATGAACCGAGCAGGTAAATAATAAAATGTGGATTGATTTAACAAACTACCTGGCTGGAATGATGATGGCGATGGTGGTGATCATGATAATAAGAGAGAGAATTGAGATGATGTAGCGTTTGTTTCAGTGATCGTGTCTTGTGCAGGAAATGCAGGATGATGGCTGTGTTGTGTTCAGGGCTGTAAAACTTGCCGAGCTCCTCTCATGACACACTGCTGATAGAAACCTCAGGGCAAGTGCCATGGACTCTGGGCTGATTAATTTTAGTGCATGTATGAAGAGCTGTGTGGATATTCAGTTCATGTAAAAACCTGAATAGAACTTTGCTTGTAGCTAATTTTGGCAATTTTGTAGTGGAGTGGAGTCCGCCCATGTGCAGCATCCATATCTTTATGAGATACTGAGATATTAATGTGATGAGAGATTGAGAAAGGTCATCACATAACTATTGGCTTGTGTTATGGCTGGTAATATGAAACAAGATCAGATCCTCCCTATCTGAAATGGCTTGGTGCTTTAATCTGTCTGCATTACAATGAATACAAAATATGTTAGACTAAAAATGGAACTTGCAAATAATATGATGAGTAATCATAAGCTCAAGGTTTGGGGAGTCTTTTTTTAATCGACTGTTTATTTAGTCTAATATCTAAGGGCACTTCTTATTCATGTTGAGGTTAGGGTACAAGCTTTTTATGCAGATGCACGATTGGCACTTTATTGCCCTGTAAACTATAAACAAAATTATTCACCAAGATCTCAAGTTGCTGTGGCAGTCATGAAAACAGCCTTTTAATTTGCTGGTGAACCTGTTCTGTAATATATCTTCCTTTTAGGATTTTTAACTGAATGTTTGACTCATTTTTAAAGCAAAAAGTGGTGTTGTTGTTTACAAACTAATACTACAAGGCCCATGGACTGTGATGCAACAATACCATGCTTCTGAATTACTTCCTGTTTGGCAGGTCAGATATACTTAGATTTTTAAATAATAATTTTAACATAAGCTGAGAATAGTCATGCAAAATGAAAAAGGACTTTAGGCTGTTTTGATGTCTAAATAGAAGTGAAAATACTTGAACAGGATCACAAAGCTGTTAAAAGTAACTTTTGAGGATGTCTCGGCGTCATTCAAGTGAATGGGTCGTAAAAATTGCTGCAAACTAACAAAAAAAAACAAAAAACAATAACCTGTCTATTTAAAAGTAAGAGCTTTAAGCTACACCAGAGAACTTTGCAGTTTGAAAACTGTTTGAACAAAAATACCCAGAAATCCTGTAAGGTCATGTTAGTAAGCTTCACCATCCTGCTGTACTGCAAAGGAAATCAAAGGGACAAGAAGGGCAGATGGGATGCTCTTCTCTGTTCTTAGCTCTTGATTCACAATTTTGGCTCATAAGAGAAGTGTATTTTAACATCAAAATCTCTCCTGATGCATCTTTAAAATTGCTAGGAAGTCTTACTCTGAAATTCTGCTCAGCTACAGTAACTAGAGTTGCTGTAATTTTGACAAGAAAAAGATTGAGGGAGGTTATTACATTAGCAGCTGGGCTGCGTGAAGGTTGCAACTCCATAAAACAGCAGATCTCCAAAGGCAAAGCTGCGACTGAAACAGCTCAGAGGGCCTCTTTGTGCTGCAGACCCTCCATGTACAATGAAGACAAATTACATCGTACTTAATGTGGAGCCACTAACCCACAGGCATAGACACCACTCCCCTTCTCCCCCCCCTCCGTTGTCACCGCCGCCTATCCCATCCTCACATTATACACTGTTAGCTTTTATGACACATGGTGGGCTGATGGATGGGCCTGCTTCACACGGAGCAATGAAACAATTATGTCGCAGCTCCATCTCTGTCAGGACTCTGTTCAAAAAGTTTGCTGTGCAGAAGGAGAAGGGCGCATAACACAGAGGAATGACTGTCTTGCATGAATGTTGTGTGTGTGTGTGTGTGTGTGTGTGTGTGTGTGTGTGTGTGTGTGTGTGGGAGAGAGAGAGACAGAGAGAGAGAGAGAGAAGGAAGAGATAGAGGAATAGCAGCAGAGGAGAGAGAGAGAGAGAGAGAGAGAGAGAGAGAGCGTATGTG
>OMLB01063239.1:2601-17191 GCA_900302555.1 Myripristis jacobus | reverse complement strand
ATTGTCATCTTTTGGGAACGTTTATCTATGACCAAACAGAAGAGGGGGGAGGTGAACTTTAGCTGAAGTCATGATATCAGCAGATATTTGGCAGATATCAGCACATGATTTATCTTTCATTAACAGTGCAGCCGGGGTGTTGATCACTACACCTGACAGTCATTTATAATTAATTAACACACAGCTGCAGGTAAGGAGCGAGGGGGGATGGATGGGTGCTTCAATCACAGAGATCTTTAGAATAAACCGCCACTCTCTGTTTTTGGGGGAGACACCAGTGACGTTTGTGTGCTGAGGTTGTGATTACCAGAAGGCATTTAATACACTTTAAAGGCGCACTTGAGGACCGTTTAAAGTCAGCTGACAAAAATCATCATTAGGCTTACTCACTGACAAATTGCGTGCTTGTTCCATGAAACTAAATGGTCAACACTTCAATTCATTTTTGCGTAGTGTACTTTTAAACACCAAAGACTCACTAACATCACATTTTAGCTCAAGTCACTTCATGTCCTTTTTGCAATTTCATAAAAAAGACATTTAAAACTATTTGTGTACACAGACACTGCATAAATCTGCAGCATATTCAGTATTAGAATCTTGTTTTTCTAAAAAATCTACCAGTGGGATGAGATAATCCCACTTGTTTCCAATACAACTTCACTTGTTTCAGGAATTTTCCTGAGAACAAATATCAGTATGGTGAAACATGGCAGAATATGGCAGATCAAGAAAGTATGACTCTTGTTTCAATGAAATTCTGGAAACAAGTCAATTACCACTGGAAACAAGTGGGATTATTTCATTCCACATTTCTTTTTACCTTGTTTGAAGAAACACAAGATTTTAACACTGAATGTGAGACTGACTGAATTGTTAAGATGGACTAATAATTTATTGATTTATTTAATTATTTTACAGGCGTCAAACAAGGTCATCCCTCCTGGTCGCTCTCTTTTTGTATTCCCTTCTCTCACTTTGCCCCCCACCTCCCAGTGTTTCTCCCTGACTAACTAATTACCTTTGGTTTTCAGCAGCTTCATTAATTCTGTAGCAAGGATGCTGTGTTGACCACAATACCTGACAGTAATTCATAATTAACACATAAAACGTACCAGGCAACTATCTAGAAGTTAATTATGCGGGATGAGGAAACATACGGTGGCTCATGACGAGACGTTTTGAATGTAATGCCTTTTTTTCTGCTTTTAGGAACAATCATTCATGGAAAAAGGTGACTCCATCAGAGTCATGATATCAGCAGATACCTGATATGCTTTAACACACAGCTGACTCATGAAAGTCACTTTTTTGTAGAACTGATCAACTTTTTTTTTTTTTTTAACTTTGAGGAAATCTCTCTCCATCTCCTTCTTTATTGCTCTTTTTCTCAGTCCATCTCTTATTCCAGCATCATCTTTCTCTCTCTATCACCCCTCTAACTTTTTAATTCAGATTTTAAACAGCCACATTAATTTTGTGATCAGTGACCTGTCTATACTTGTTAGTCATTCATGTCTAATTCAAAACTGCACACTCACAAGTGCGCATACATACAGTGCTTTTTGACATTTAGAATTCAACTTCTTTTCTCTATGCAAGGAAATGCAAGCTAAAGGCAAAGAGACAAAGACAGATGATTTGAATGAAACACCTTTTCTGCTTTTGGGTGCGATCATCTGTGGCAACAAAATGGGCGGTGAACCCTACCTCTGCCAAAACTGCGCCATCAGCAAACATTCGTCATGCTTCACACACACAGTGGATAGACCTGAGTGCATGAGGGAGAGCAAGTCTATTTAAAGCAGATGGAGTTGTATTTTAGCAGCATGATTTAAGTTTGCTCAGCCCCTAAGAGGAAAAAGGCAAATGCCGATACAAAGAGTTATTATTAGTGAGTAGCTTTCTGCTGTGGTGAAGCACTGGAAGCAGCTTCCTCTAGGTAAATGATCAATGATCCTGTCCACATCATGAGTAGTGGCTTGATAATTTAATGTAAATGAAAGCAGAAATTTAAGTGCTATTTTTCAGCAAGACCCTGCCTTGCGCTGATCTAGTTTCACACATTCAAACATTATCTGGACAGATCATGTTGATGTTCTATCTAAAAATCAATTCATGTATGTATTTATTTATCTATGATAGCCTGAAATTAACACCCACCAACTGCCAAATGCTGCTAAAAATTTGTCTGCAGCGGATAAATCACTGCAGCTCAGTAGCAATGCTGCCCTTATATGCAGTTTTGTGTCCTTGCCGTTGTTAAACTGTCCTTCATGGCTACCGTACAATCTCTCTAACTTAGAACTGATGAATTTAAAGCAAAACAATGACTTGGTATCAAACGCGCCAATGATTGATCTGTTTCACTGCACAAACAATAGAGTCTAAAACAGCTTAATCCCTTAGAAAATGAGTATAAAAATGGAAATACATGCTTTGTGCACAGAAAGTAAGAAAAATACATTTCTCCATTATGACAGGATTTCATGAGGGACACATTATTACCAACATGTTTGTAAAAAATGTAAGAGAGGAGAGGTCAGAATGAACGGGCATAACCATTTACCTTTCTCTCTGTCTGATTGTGAGCCAATCAAAGCAAAGCAAAACAATGGCTCACTATCAAACAGGCTCCTGATTGGTCACCTCTTCTTATCTGTACAAACAGTACCCATTGATTTAGACACTACTGACATGCCAGGTTCCATTGCTAATTCATACCAAGAAAATTTAAACTGTGATTGAGCTTAATTTTTGGCCATACTTTTCTTTTTTTAATCTGGACCAAAGACTTCCGCTATCACTAGCCAAACTTTTAGGTGCCTAAACTTAACTGTCTAGTAATCTTTTCAAATGATGAACAGTAATCTTCACATAATTTGTGTCCACACAGGACACAAGTAATGAATATGATACTGCACATGAAATAGTGTTGAAAATGTTTAGCTTTACATATATGAAAAATGGCAATGCATAGTGATTATTTTGACAGATGAAAATTATTCTAACCGGGTACTTTTTTTTTAAACACCTGCACTTGGCAGGTAAGTCAGGTAAGCTCTCTGGATCTTCCACACTGGGGTCATTTAAATGATCTACAGTGATGTAATAATTTATCTACCATTATTTACAATTATTTTAGCTCTACTCACAGTACATGTAATCCATCACATTATTTGGATACTTTTGTACAATTTTATTAGTCTTTGCTCTGTTTTGTCAGTTACCTGAATTTCAGTTTCCTCCCTTGTCTACGACCTCTGGCTATTGCCTCTCATCTGGCCAGTATACACCTTTTGTTTTCCTGTCCACCCTAAACTGGCATCCTGGTCCAGCAGCCGTGTATAATGCTGACGAGGGAGACCCAATTCCCTTCACCAATCAGCCATAGTGCACATGTGCACAGACAGGCTTGGCCCAGGGCCGAAGGAGCAAGGCAGTGAAGGAGGGAGAGAGATGGAGAGAGAGAATATACATGAGTGTGTGTGTGACAAACACAAAGAGAGTCTGTATTTGTGTGTGTACAATACCATGACAAATAATAAAAACCATCAAGTAATGTCACAGAACAGTGATCGCTGAGATGTGGGACTCGCAGCTTGCAGCAGTTTTTGCACTGAAGGTTTTTGATGTCAGTTGGGTGCTTTGTAAGCAAAACAGCTCCATATTTGGCTCCTGGCAAACGTTTTGGCAACCAGTGCATGTGGACTGAGTTTCTGTTCAAGACGAGCCGGCCTGTTTGATGCTGCTGCCTTGTTCTCAGCTGTATGACGCCACAGCTGACTGACTGTTGCAGGCCAATGTTAAGAGACAGCATGTGCCCAGTCAAGACTATGACGTAATACACCTTCTGGCAGCCATGTTGGAGGTCCTCAGCTCCTTGCTGTGAAGAACTGGCTGCATCTCTAAATGGCTTCATCCAATGAATTGATTGAGGCTCATTAGACTCATTGAGGCTCATTAGAAGATTTTTGATTTATTTATTTATTTATTTTTTAAATCTGACATTGCTTACTTCATTGGTTTCACAACAACACTATTAAGGGGATGGTGAGACTGAGCCTTAAACCTTGGAGCATTGTTATAGCACCCCTACAGTCCAGTCAGTACATTTTTTGTATCCCACACATGAGTGGCTGAGCAGTAATTTCTATATGTCAGATTTGCACATGTAAGGATGAGTTATTGGACAAAATACAAGATCGGAAAGACAGAAATTCCTGTAATAATTTCTGTGCTGTGCAGGTTAACTGAGCTGACTCTTGTCAAGATGTAGCTCACTGTTTTGGAGTAAAGACAAAAGCTTAACACAATGTTGCAGTCACCCAACTTTGGAAACTAATGTGCTTTCAGTTTGGAGCAACAATCTTTGTAAGATATTTGTCTTCACCCAGGTTGCTATATATTTTGCTATTATGTGAACAAACCTAATTCACTGCCTGACCTCCATGATGCTGCCAGCTGCAGTTGCTCATGTGAATGCAAAGCCTCCATTTCCATCTTCTTTATTAATAATTATTCCACATGTAAACACCATCTGATGCTGAACTGGAATGTATTTGGTTCAGCATCAAATTCAGTCTTTTTCAACAGTACCAAACTGAACTACACCAATCATCTACATAAAGTCATACACAGCAGTGTAGTGGAGGCTACATGCAGGCGTGCAGAGTATGCACATCTTTATTTCTGGCATTTTAGTGTATATCCACCTATCAGGCTAAGAGCCACTGAAATATATGGGAGAGTATATCTACCTAATTGGTAATAGGAGTCATACATATGTACAGGAAGTGTCAAGGCATGCAGACTTGCACTATAAGCAATTGCCTGACCTTTCTAAACAATTCCTCTTGGAGAAGGGGTGAAAAGTGCAGCAGTAGCTCAGCAAGCAGGCAGTAAAAAGCTGAACTTGGCTTCGTCTCTGTGTGTCTAGTGGTCACAGTAATACCCCAAAAGTCCCATGCTCATCACAAAAAGCAGCGAGCAAAGGAAATGATTGCCTCAAGAGAATAGGCTCATTCTTACTGCCTGAAGGATTTTTTCCCCCTTTTTGTACCCTGAAGGCCACTGTCAAGTCACTTTTTGATTTCAGAATAGTGTCATTAACCTCTAATAAATTATTGCTCTATTAACCTATTCACAGCAGCAACAGGTGCCACTCCAGGCAAAGGCTCTTCTAGTTACATGTCATCACTGTTAAGTCAAAAAAAAAAAAAAAGCTCAGAACTCCAATTCAGGGGATTTTCATGCTTTAACTGGACAAAGTCCTCTTTAGGATAATACATTTCTACAACTCTTGGTCTGACCAAACCCTTACTAAAACCACTGAATAACAATTCAAGTGGATGGTGGTCAAACTGTGGCTATTTTTCTTCCTGAAAAGCTGACATTTTTGCAGATAGGAAGTTTTCACCTGACAGTGCTGTAGTGTAGCCAGTGTAAAGTCCCATGTTTTCCTGTCTGTGTACTGAGCTACTGCATTGTCCTCCAGAGGAGTTCTTTGGAAAAATCCAGGATTGCTCTCTTCTCAACCATTTTAAGCAACAAAGAATCGTCTGCTGATTTCTTGTTGGCGTTGCACTAGAGGGTTGTGTTGTAATGTGCTCAACTGGTTCTGCAGTGTAACAGTGAAGAAAGAGCTGACACCGGTACACAGCAGCAGAATAGATGCGGGATAAAAGCATGAAGGAGGAACCTCCGACTGTCAAACGCAAAACTATCAAACGCAGAGAAGCCGGGAAAATGTGATGAGGCGAAGAATTACGAGGGAGATGGGTGTTGGAGGGGGAGAGGAGAGGACGATGCAACTGAATTCTCAGTACCTTGTAGGAAAATGCTGCGTGCTCATTTCTCAGCTCTAATCCTGTTATCGGGTGGAACCGACTTTCATTACTGGGACATTATCAGCCTCTCCACACATAAAGAAATAAAACAACTTTGTGCCTTTCTTGGGAGCTAGATTTCTGCTTTTTTGGATTACTGTGAAAAATTAAGAGCAGAGTCCATCTTCGAAAATAACCCCATTCACCCACTTCATCCCGTTCCACCATGTTTTGTTGAGGTGAATAAATCAGGGATGTAGACCTGCAGTTACTACAATTTGTCTCAGGGACGCAAGGAAAGTCAGATACAATCCCATTCTTTGCTATTGTAGATATTTGTAGGAAGAGTTTGTGATCCACACCACTTTTTCTGACTCTAGTTGTTATTAACCATGGAACACTTGGTTGAAATTTGGTGCTCTTTTGCATAAAGTGTACATATTTGTATATGTTCTCAGTGCTGTTTGGAACACCTGAGATTGTAATGGAAATTGCGAGAAGCAAATTAATTCTATTTACCTGACATTTCAATTACAACAGCTCAGAAACTAACAAACAAAAAATAAACTCTTCAAAATTGAATTCACTGTCAACCCGTTTTTCAGTTTGTCTGGATATACTAAAATGAATCTCCCATCTCAAGTGCCCACCATGGTTGTGTGGTTATTTTAGCTGTTTAGAGATGGACAATATTTGTTAATTGGCCTTCCATGGTTTATTATTCCCATAAATGGTCCAACTAAAACTTTTATAACCACCTGTTTTTCACCAAGGTCAGAACAAAACATGAAAGAGTCTGACAACACTAGTTAGAAAAATTACAAAAATAATCTCTCTCTCTCTCTCTCTCTCTCTCTCTCTCTCTCTCTACATATATACATATTTATGGTTTTGTGTTAGAAATGTCTCATAACAAAAACCTGTAAGTAATGTTAAGTAAAGATGATGAACTATATCCAAATTTTCTATAACATTTAACTGACTTTGTCTATGTTAGTGTTTGTTTATGGCTGTTGATAGGAAGGTCTACATTATATTTAATTTATCTTCCCATACCATGTGTGAACCGATTTTAACTGTATTTTAGCACGAATTCAGCAAATTTCAATCAATAACATGATAATACAATTAACTGTGGTATTTTTGGCTGCAATAATTATATCGTTAATATCTGACATACAGCACATCCCTCGTGGGTGCATTAGAATTATTGCCATGTGCATTTCTTTGTCATTTGATGCAGTCTTTGGATGACAGCATGAAAGCCATGGCCAACATTAGCTGACACTGAGGAAAAGCAATAACTTGCCAATACTAATCATCTCTTGAGAAAGTGTGTGTGCGCTCAGTCACACAGTGGTAGAACATGATAGCTGTTGATCAGTGGCCCGTTATGGTGAGACCGGGGCCAAAGGGGCTCAATGAGCAGGTTGTACTGAGCTGTTAGTGTTGATGCTTATAAGTCCACCTCTGTCTGTCTGCTGCCGCTCTGGTCACTGTGTTACCAGCCATTTGCATGGTCTAGAGGGGTTGTGTTTGAGTGTGTGTGGTGTGTGTATGTGAAGGTGTTAGCTGTGTTGATTGTAGGGGTGTAACGGTTCACCTAACCCACGGGTCGGTTCAAACTTCGGTTTTTGAATCATGGTTCGGTTCAAATCTTGGTTTTCAAAAACTCCTAAAGAAATGTTTCGAAAACTTCTAGAAAAAATGTCTGGATTTTATTAACAAAATGTTGCATTGCAATAAAGAACATGAACATTACTATAACACTTTTCTTACCGCTCTTCTCTGATACAGCTGCCTGTAGTATGTCTGACAAATGTTCACTTGTGTGACTTTCATACACACCGCGTGTCTGAAGAACGGGTTTTTAATGACCCAGTTGTCAGTGATATAATGTCCAACCATCTGTAGTTAATGCAGTGAACTCTGTGCTGCTTCAGTCCTCTTGGAGTTTAGCAAATGTCTGAATTAAGCATTATTGTAATAATGTATGTAATAATGCAATTATACGGCTATTTATCAACAAAATAAAATGTATAATCAAAATGTATTCACATTGTGGGCATTTCGCTCTCAAAATATTAAGGTTTTTTGCCGGTATTCTCTCCGTTTCAGTGGAAATGCAGGAGATTTGACGTTAACTAGTCCTTGTCAGCCAGCCAGCTTTGGCTTATCATGTTTTGTAGACATTGTGATTTCCCCAAAATGAATAAATAACACACATAGCAACACAAAACTGCTTTGCTAGCTCAATCATGTTGTAACTAGAATATCCGCTGGAAAAAATAATTTTTTCATTGAGTGATAGTTCTACTTCTGCCGACTTCTCAGTCATTTTTAAGCTAACAGGTGCCGTGACACCGACTCACCAGCACGGCTGATTTTTATCTACAACCAACTTATATGAACAGTTATATTTAAATACAGGCTACTGCTTTCCAGTGTCGGCACCAGAAAAAACATCTATTTTTTAATAAACTCACTGGCAGACGTTTCATTTCAGCTGGTCATGTCCAGCTCCTGCTAATGTGGCTGATCAGCAGAAGTTGAACTGTTTGCGTGGTGTTTGTCAGGTAGTTTTGTAGACATTTGACGGCCCAAGACGTTGACCGGGCCGCACCGGCTTCATTTCCTGACCTGTCCAGCTGATCCAGCTCTTCACTCGTCACTCTCGCGTATCTCAGCTTTTTCTGTTCTGCCTTGTCTTCCTCGTTCAGCCGTTTATCCAAACTTAGGTCACCAAATAAATCAAAATCGACAACCAAACAGTCCATTATGCAGGCTAACAAAGCTGACAGTGAACCATGGCCATGGAAACCACACAGACTCAAGCAATGTGTAGCTTTGTGCATCGGTGTGTTTGTGAATGTGAGTATATATGCATATTTAGATATATGAAAAAAATTGCAAAATTGCATTTAAACGAGGATCATTTAAATTCAGTTAGAAGCACACAGTCTATTTGAGTCTTTATGGCTCTCATCATCAGCTTGCTTTGCTGATAATTTATGTGCTTATTCAATGATTTTTGTCAGCTGAGTCTATTTGGTCCTTATTTCGATCAACTGTCAACTGTGCACCATTAATCATTTATAAAATTATAATCAATTTTCTGTCTGCTGATAAAGGAATCGAGAGGTTCTGTATGTGTTCCTGCAGCAGATCTGCAACACAACAAACTCCAATTATGCATTGCACAGTGAAGTATTCACAGAATACAATTTACCTTTGTCAGCACAACAAACGGTTAAAGATGGCTTCACTCGCCCACCACTGAGAATTAGCGTTCTCTGATTTGATGACAAGTTGTTTGTCTCTCCTCTTACATGCTGTCCAGCTGTTTTTCAATTACCACCAGATAAAGAATAAAGCCTGACTGTGTGGGCTGCACGCACGCGTTAATTAAGGAAAAGAAGCCTTCACAGAGCTCAGAGACGGGGGATAATAACTGTTCACATATGGTTCATTTGATGTTGTAATGTGTGTGCTGTGTTCATGCCGAGCTAAAAGCAAATCAAAGAACAAACAGACACACTTCAAAGGAGCAATTTGATTTTCTGTCTTTGAGTCACATGACAATACAGCAACATCACAAATAAGCGACATCCCATCTTGTCCATGAGAACTTGCCATAATGCCATAGCTCGTGCATATTGAGGAGAGCTGGAAGGGATGGGGGGGCCAAAACTGTGGGGGCAGTTTTGTCCTTTGGTTGTAATATAAAAGTCTCATCATTGGTTTTAGAAGTAAAGCGGCAGCAAGGAAACTCATTTACATGTTGAGCCATGGTTTACATAAACTGTGTGGCACTTGGGTGGGTTTTTGTTCCAGCCGATCTCTACACAACAGCTGATTTCACTGACTTGGTCCTTGTCTCTGGGTAAAACTGTGCTCATCAGCTAAATCTGCTGGTGAACTGACTGGTTGGAGGGAAAACCTGCACAATCTTTGCTGTCCATGGCAAATGGTTTGAGATCCCTGGTTACCATCAACATGACAGCTGGAGAGAGTCATGTAGGAAAACTTGTGATGTTTCAGAAAGTGTTTCCCCACACTTAAAGGATGATGTGGAGCAGACTAGAAGCGGGAGGCAGTTTGACACTGAAATGGTGTTCACTGTAAGCATGTGGAGGACTGAGATGGATGTAAACATATACTTTCAACTCTGGTGATGCAGTGTCAGGTCCCAGTTTGAGGTGTACCACTGGGTGTAAAGTCATTCCTAAATCAACCGACTACAAGGTCATAATTCATAATCTGGAGGAATCATTTCTGTCACACAGAATTTGAAACTTAAATGACCTATAGGTTGTTTATTTAAAAAAAAAAAAAATCACATTCTGCTTGAACACACACAAGACAAGAAGGGGAACAGAGTCAGTATTAATAAGTCATATACAGCATGTAAGTTACTTTACACATAATAGTGTATTTCTATTTATATTACAATGTTCATTTTCTGTATTTGTAGTTTATATTATTTCTGTCTTGGGAACTCGACGTGTTAATGTCCCATATTCAAATGAAGGCAACGTCACACAGAGTCACTGTTGATGAAGAAATGTCACTGAATGCAACAATGTTTTGGTTACAATGACTTAATAAAGTGCTAATGGAGCAACTGAAGACGAGACAAGACCTACGTTTGAAGCTAACTAGTTACAATATAGGATTTCATGTCAACTTTACACCCATATATGTGTTCAGAGCTGCTGCAACAGGCTGCAGGTCTGATGATGCATGTTCCCAGCACTGAAAGGTTCCACTGGCCAGCCTGATGGAGTGCTCTAGTCAGTGGTCAAAATCTCTAGATTTAAGATGACGCAGCTTGGTGCAGTTTTCTGGTCTTTAAAAAAATAACCCCAGAAAACACTGCAGGGCACACTCTTATTTACTGTATTCGGATCTGCTGATACTGTCAGCATTGTTTTTCATAAACACAGTGAGGACAAAGACGCGAACACACTCCACCAACTACAATACAGGGGACACGAACAAAACAACACATTGCAGTAATACAATGTGGCATGTTGTACAGTCGATAAATGCATTTGTTTTGACTGCTGCAGTGCCCTTCCAGGCCTGCAAGGCTCTTTCTTTTCTTACTGTAAAACTCCTAAAACAAACCGCTCCTCAACCAACAAAATGGCACATTTCACTCCCTACCCTCAATCTGGCAATTAGGATCCGAAAAATGGTAAAACCTCCCAAACAAGAGAAAGGAAAAAGCGGAAAAATGGACAGCAGTGGGCTTAGTTAGCACCGAAGCAGGGCAGGACTGTGAGCAGTGGAACAGTATGAGCCAGAGTTGAAATAATGAGTTACACGAGGGGGGCTTCGCCTCAGGAAGAAACCCAAACTAACTCCTCTACCATCAGCTTCATTTCCGTCTCTGCAAAATTACATAAATGAGCATGGCCAGCCAGCCGCTCCTCCAGCACATTCACGCCTCTCTGTCCCAACATTGTTAAAGAGCTGGAAAGGAAGACGGAAATGGGAAAATGGGATGTCAAACTTGAACATAATAGCTTGGCTGCTGTAATATATTGCAGAGCCATCTCATCATCAGTAACTTGTACATCAGAAAGTAAAAATGGCTGCTAAGTGGTGCAATTTATTCAATCCTGTCACCTTCAATTCTCTACTTTTCACATTTCCCTGTACTTGTCATGGTCTTAATGTTGGTAATTGCCTCTGCAATGAGAGAGCAAATTCTTTAGCTAAAAAGCCAAGAGACACCTGTCTCTTTGTTCATTTCCCATTCTCTATGATAAATTTTCCAAATGAATGTATCATTGCTCAATCAATGTATGTCTTTTGGTTCAAAGTTAAAACGTCTATTTAGTCTGGAGGTTTTATTCCTGGCACATGTGTCTGCCAAAAATTTTTAAAAAGTAATGCACAGATTCACCACGTCATCATCTGTCTGTGCCCAGGCAACTTATCAGAAATACTCAAAGCAAAAGACATTTCTCAGAAGACGAGACAGTGAAAAGTTATGGGCGTTATGGACTTTGAAGGACGTCTGTCTGCCTGAATGCCAGGACGAGATGAACCTGCCAAGGCATTACACGAAGACTAGGCTCTCAAAATAAATGCCATCTGCATGTTTCTGTATCTGGGGAAAACAAAATACATATGGACGCTTGTGAATCATGAGGGCGACAAAGCAAATTGCTTTTTTTTAAGTAAAGCCTCTTGCCGGCTTGTTGTCCAAACAATTGGTGGGAGTTGGTTCTTTGCCTAATGAAGGAGAAGCTATCCATAGCAATATCCAGACAACAAACAAAACTTTGGGCTGAAATATATTCAAAAGTACAAATTCTCACAAGTACAACTGTAACCAGTGCCATAATCCTCTGAAATAAGGATCCCCCCAACATAGCCCCTTGTCTATTTAGATGTTTGCATTTTAGCTGTTCATATCACTGATCCTATAATGTATACATTGACTGTATACATTCATCGCACATTTGTACGAAGCTCAAAAGACATACTTTCCACTTTTTCATTGTCTGAGTATATTGTATCGTATCGTATCATATTGTATGGTATTGTATCGCACCGCATCACATTGTACTGTATCGTAACATATCGTATTGTTTAATTTCATACTGCATTGCATCGCACTGCATCACATTGTATTGTATCGTACTATACCGTATGTATTGTATCGTATCATATCGTACTGTATTATATTGTATCATATCATATTGTACTGTATTGTAACGTATTGTATCGTATTGTATCATATCATACTCTATCATAGCATATCATATTGTGTCATATCATATCATATCGTACTGCATCATGTCATACTGTATATGTATATGTCATATTGTACTGTATCATCCCATACCGTACCATATCATATCGTGTATCATATACCGTATATTGTAATGTAACATATAGTATCCTACTGGTATCATATAGTATATTAAAACACATACTTTTTACACCCTATTTTTTTATTTGAGTTTGTTTTTTATAGACAGAGAGAAATTCCAAATTGGTATTTTTCTTCTTTCTTCTTTCAACTGTAATTTATCATTCTTGTTTCACCTCTGCATCATAACAGCCTCCAAAATAATAAATTAAAGAGGCAAAGTCTGAGAAAGAAGGAAATACAAGCCAAAAGTGTGCATGCCAGGTCCCCCCTGGATATTACTGAGTGATTGAGCTTTGGTTTCAGTGAGCTTTAGCCCAAAATCCTCATACATTTAAATGGTCTGGTCTCGCTCAAAGAGCAGAGCTGGCCACTAACACTTGCAGGGTTAGGAGTTCAACTCCTAAAGGAACCACACAAATTAAAAATGCATGTACTCATAAGGCGCTTTCAATAAAAGCACTCACCCTGTGACTTATTTTTACTTCATATTTCATGAATGTGTCATTACCCTGAGGAACCTCTATTTCAGTCCAGCAAACGAGCTTCTGATTGACATTCAGAGTTTATTCAAAAATTAGAAAAAAGTGAATAATGAGACACCTGGTCTTACAAAATATGTAATCTTACAAAATGAATACAAAGAATGGTGCTTTTTGAAAGACTCCCTGCAATTAAGCAGGATACTCCCCGCTCATGAATGTAGATTTTCATGCAGTCTTGGATTCGTTTTCACCTCTAAAATCTCTAGGATAGTAGCTTTGCTTTCCAATTTAGACTGTAATTCTTATGGTGTTTGTTTGTGCACTATGTGTGCACAAAATTTTTTTGAGTGAAATCTTCCTGTCTGAATTACTTTTTCACTTTCAAAGGTGATTTCCAGGGATACAACTTCTTTTCTTGTATCTACAATTTGGTTGCTATGTTTTTATAAGGTAAAGAAGTAAAGAAAGTGATCCACTGCGACCGAAAGTCTACAAAAGATTAACTATTCTGAAAATTCTGCAAAACCTGATGGAAAATATGAGGGTGCTGCATACTGCCTGAGCTAACTCTACTGCTGCTTTGTTTACTCTGTCCCCAAGAGGAATTGTTTGGACTAATAAGAGTTTTCATTCTTCTCAAGTGATAGGAAAAGTTCTTGCACCTAGCTAGATAAGAAACATCCATTGGAAACATCCATTGTTTGTTTGACAGTATATTACTGTAATTTGGATCTGCTAGTGTACCGTACAGAATTAATGCATTACGATGTACAGTATCCCCACATTGGCTACAAATGTATAGGCTCAGCAGGAGTACTAAGCCAGTAATTGGGTTTGTTTGCATGTATGCGTGTGTTTGTGTGTGTGTGTGTGTGTGTGCGTGTGTGTGTGTGTGTGTGTGTGTGTGTGTGTGAGCGCTAGGCAGTGGGGGTGTCAGTAGCTACAAGCTGCGTTCAAAACATCTGTCAAAGGCTGAAGCTCTGTTGTTGCCTGCTGTGCAGCTAATAAAGTCAAACTGTGACTAAATTAGATTTTACAACAATCTGCATATTGTACCTTGTCAAATATAAACATTATAGATCTGCAAACACTGAAAAAAAATGCTTCACATGATAATGGATGGGGGAAGGTGATAGGGGATTGGAAAAAAGACAGGCCATATACACACAGAAAGAGAGATGATAAAAAATGGATGCTGTGGGGGCGCCCCGGTGGCTCACCGGTAAAGCGCGCGCACCATGCACCAGGGCTTCGTCCCAATCACAGTGACCAGGGTTCGAATCCAACCTCAGGTCCTTTGCTGCACATCAATCCCTCTCTCTCCCTGCCTTTCCTGTCTATCTTCACTGTGACTGTCAAATAAAGCAGAAATGCCCCCCCCCCCCCCC
>OMLB01063237.1:10046-40031 GCA_900302555.1 Myripristis jacobus | reverse complement strand
TGAATATATATATATATATATACATATATATATATTTCAAATATAATACTACCATTATGATCTCTTTGTTTTTACTTGGTTTTGGCAGTAAAAGTTAAAAATCCCCAGAGAAAGGAGAGAGAGGAGAGAGAAGAGAAGGGATATCAACCTCTTACTGACTTTTTCACCAAGAAAGGTGGGTAGCCTGTCTGTGAGTGCTATTAACCTGTTAGCTAAATGTCCATAGTGAAATAAGCTAGCTAGCTACAGACTAGTGTTAGCCTATTTCATCAACATGGGAACACAGGGAAACGTTTTGCAAGATATTCATATTAAATCACTGTCCCTGCCCCTTTGAGCAGACTTAGCAGCAACAGCAGCTCCCCAGTCTCCCCATACCTGCACCCCTCCCTGTCCCAGTGAGGAAGCTGAGCAACACTGTGTTAATGACGTGCCGGTTAGCATCATTGCAGAGAGTCTGTGGGCATTTCAAATGATCTCTTTCTCACTTAATGATCATTATGAAATAAAATTAAAATAATTTAAAAAAAAAACACCCTACTGTCTGTACTGGAACAATAGCGAGCGCCAAGGGGCCCAATTGATTTTTTTTTCACGGGGCCCAAAATTCCTGGCGGCGCCGCTGCCTAACTGAATGTGATGTGAGCAAGCAAATAAAAGGAGCCCATGAAAAAAAAATAGTAGTTTTACTGAAGTCCAAACTTGCAGTGCTGCTTTGGGTTAAAAACAAACAAACAAAACAAACAAACAAACAAAAAAACACATCATTTGCTTTAACTCTATTTCAGTGACACATCGCAGGTGTACTCTCTGCTATTTGCTGGAAACTGCACTCTCACAGGATGAAAAGAAGCTGACCTTGCATCCCTGTTTCCTTAAAAATTATGTTCCCATACAAATAACCTGGTTTCTTGATTATGTTTAGAAGGAAATATATTTTGTTGCAGATTATGTTTGTTCTTGATATATCACAAATATGTTTCTAATCATCACATCTTGTGTATCATGTTGGGTGGCATTTTCAAACACAAATATCACCTGAGTGAACGTTGGTTGTTTAGCCCCACCTGCCCACTGGCACAAACTTCAGATTAAATGATTAAAAACGCTCTTGTAATATGTTACCAATAAACGTAATTCAAGAGAAATACACTCCCATTGAAGTGTAAGGATTAATGGTAGGGTCAGAATGCAATTTATTTGCAGGCATGGCCATAATTTAAAGGAGACACGGCTCAGTCTTCACCATGGAAAAGTGGCCACCTTTTTGATGTTTCCCCAGTATAACTTACAATGAAAAGAACAAAAAAGAGGCAGAGATGGAAAATTAAAAAAAAAAAAAAAAGTTTTTAAATTGATGTTACTCACCAAAGATAGGTGCTCTCTCATTTTTGTCAAGCAAAAGATGGGGACATAGGGCATAATAAGTAAACTGCCACTCTGTGTGATGCTTGTTTCCTGATTTTGTGACCATGATGCTGTCAGATGCTGTTGGCACTCTTTCCAAGGTGACATCGTCTGGTTACAGTTAGCATTGTGTTCAATTAAGAACAGGTGTCATGGTGGAGCACTGGTTCATTTGAGGATATTATGAAAAACACATAAGTGAGGATGTCTGTGATTGTCTGGAAATGTTTTCAACTTACAATCACCCTATTTGTGAAGAAAGTTGCACTGCCATCCTCCCTCACTTAAGTAAATTAAAGAAATGCAATGAAAATCTACAAAAATCTTTATTCATTTTTGCATTCTTTGGGTTAATTTAGTCAGAGATACTCACGTCAAGGAATTAACCATGTATTAAAAATGGTAATGCTGTTGTATTTGGCAGACGGACTCTGCTTTGAGGAAGCTTTGCAGTTCCTCACAGCATGAGGAATCTTCTGATGCAATAACCCCCCGCACAGTAAATCAAAACACATAATCACCGCATTGATGCAATGGGTAGCCAAACATGATCCAACATGATTACAGTAGCATGTTTGGGTGGTGGAGGGAGCTGCAGCATTGCATGGCATGAAATCAGCCGTGAAACTAGACTACAGATGCGAAAAATTTTATAGTGCAACTTTAACAGTATATTTACATGTCATTATAAGGAAATGAGTAATGCCCTACTTCTCATTCATTTTCTATGGCATTGGGTAGCAGCAGGTGACAATGGAATTCTGAAAATCCTCTAATTTGCATGAAGTTGAAATATCTGAACTTTATTCAGTCAAATTTTGCTAATCAGCAGCCAATCACATTGGATGGGTGTCCTCAAAACTCTGAATCTGATTCAAATGTTTAAACTTGTTAAAAATGTTAAAACTAGAAGAATCAGCAAGTGCAGACTCTATTTGTTGCTTAAACACATTAAGAGAGCAATATCACTGAACTGTATTGTTTAACCACATCATTTGAGGCAGGTGCACCTGTTTTTTTTTATGTTTCTTCCTTTGCTACAAGGCAGAAAGGAATAATAGGCATGCAGGTGGAATGTTTGACCAATCCGAGGGGTGAATGTGCCGTAGCGCCTTGCTCACCTGGTGTTAGATGAACCAAAGTAGAAGAACAACAGCAAATTATATCCTCATGGTACAGTAAATTCACTAGGATGCCTTGACTTCTTTTGTGACATGTCCACTGGTGACCAACAGTTTCTAACACTCGCGATACAATGTAAATGATCTCTTTTGCCACTATTTTTACTCTGATGATTGGGAAACTCAAAAACCATTTTGCACATTCGCATGTCATATTATCGGTCAGATGTAGACTAAAAATGGCAACTGTTCATTTAAAGATCTTGATGGCTCCCCTTGCATCTGGTCCTCATTGGATTCCTGGCCTTACTTGTTTTCCAAGGTCTACATAATGCAATATCCGTGGATTAAGATGATGCTTCAAATGTCAATTTCAGGCTCAGTAAATTCTTACAGTTTTGCAACATAATGGTGTCTGAATATCTGAACCCTCTGAGAACAGCAAAAAGAGGGTACTTGATGTATTGCATGCCATTAATGCAGATTGTCCATATGTGACTTATTGGCATGTGAGTGGTGTTACTGAATGGCTTCTTTTCCACTGTTATGTGAATTTGAAAGTCAGTCTTTATGAAATTCATGTGAGGAGCAGGAAAATTATGTTTACAAAGTCACTACGCTGTCTATATCTGGCCGACTGACTCCCCGAAGAGACGATGTGTGAAGTGAATATATCTGTGGTTATTAGCCCATATGGTCTCTTGGTATCCCCTGTGCTCACATGTAAATGTGATTCTGCCAAGAATAGGAGGTGGTGAGGTGCTGGCTGCTGAACTGGAACATGCTGAGAGGTCACACAGAAATAAAGTTTTTTCTTCCTGTTAGTTTTGTTGTGCTGAGAGAGATTTGACCTGATGGAGCCCCAGCAGGTTACAATGCTCTGTCTAGACTGGATGGACAATGAGGCTGTGAAATAGATGCACTGATGATGAAGCCATGGACTTATAAGAATCAGGCACACAATTATATCACAAATGAATACATGATAAAGCTTCAGGGTTTTCAGGGTGGTCACATCAAAATGCCTTATTATATTTTATCTACCTAACTTTAAATTCCAAACTTCAGTTTTGCAACCAGTAAAACATAATGAATCCTGTTTTTAACTAGATGAAGAGTCTGATCTGAGGATTTTTTTAGGGTCTATATTTTAAATCATAATTTGTCACATAAAAGGCAATCCCTCATTGCATATTACTTGAGAGAGGTCTGTGTATGTATGTGTGGCTCACAGAGCTCACAACGGTGAAGGTGAAAGCATCGCGTACGCGCTCTTCCCTCAGCAATGGACTCCCCTCCCTCAGTTTGGATCATTCTTGCTACAAGCTCCTCCACTTAGCAGCATTTTCCTCTCAGAGCTTGGACATCTCATGATCCACACAGGTGGAAAACAGCCCTGCACTCCATCCATGTACATTCTCATTCCCAGGCCGTCTGTCCTTCACGTCTGATAACAACCCCAAATAAAGCCTTCGGCGTCAGGATGAGACACACCTGGCTTTCTCGCTTTTAGTATCACATTTAGTCGAAAAAACCCACTTGGCTAAGGGTCGGATAAAGTTATGTTTAGGCATAAAAACAACACCAACACAGAAACTGGACACTGACTTGGTCATGTGCGACAATGCCTCGCTCCAAAAGTGAGACGTATTGTTCCACCTCGCTTTGCTGGAAATCGAACTGGAATCGAACTCGCAGTCCCTGCATCAGGGTCCTGTGGCTTATATGCTCACCGTCCATCTCAACCGCCATCCTGCCCAACTTTCTCACTCTTTATTCAATGTCACCCATCCCCGCATCTCATACTTACACCAAAAGGTGCCTTTGGTTTCTAATGAGTGCCTTTTGCATTGGTATCAGACGCACAAGGGCAGGACAAAGCATCCGTATTGGGGAATGAGATCCAGCTGCCCTGCCAGGGGAGAAAATTCAGTTCGGCCAAGAAAAAGCACTAGTCATTAGCATTAAAGCAACTTCTACATAAATAAAACAGTTGACAACCAGAGGAATAAGCATACTTACAGGTTTTGCAATTGTATGTGATTAATGTAATTACAGATAGGCATCTTACAGCAGTTTTTAATTAAAGAACGTCTACAACGTCTCTAGCAGGAATGAGGTACAGATACTGTCAATTATGCCATATACAGGCTTATGCGAGTTTGTATTTTGGTGACACCTTGTGGCAGAAATGAGAACAGCAGTGGGAGGTTTATTCAGTGTTTCACAGGGGCACAGCGCCACCAACTTCCCGCAGCAATACCGTGGCAGAAAAGCATGACATCTTTCAGCGTGAAATCAGTCGGTTGTGTAATAATTTTATGAGGTGAATACATGCAGGTTAGCTCTGAACACATTTCCATTAGCACTAAATGATTTCTCAAGCATTAAGTATTTCCTTTTCTCTTCTCTGTTTATTAATTTTTAAAAAATACAAAAGTTAACAGTTGTACTTATGTAAAGAGGTTCACTACCTACAAAAGTAGAGAAACTGTTTTTAGTGTAGGTTGGAATAGCTCACAGTTATGTGCCATGACAGAAGCAAACTTGCTGTATAACATCAAGTGCTGGTTTCACTGCTGCATCTCTCCAAGATAGCATTTCTGGAGAAAGTTTGAAGAGTTTCCTCCTCTCAGCTGTAGGAGAGGGCAAAGAAATGTTCTGTCAAGATGTTTTTGAGAGAGTGTTAAGTATTATTCACAAAATACCTATTGAGGTTTTGCTTCAAATCTTTGAGGTACCTGTGGTTGGTTGCTGAGGTTGGACACTTGGTAAAGTACCTTTTACAACAACTAACACTGCAGTGATATATGTGATTAGCCAGTTATCCATGCTGATGTTTTCTCATTTATGACCATTAGCAATAATTTTGATTGTGAACATTAAACTGCAATCTGGTCGAGATTTTCACCTCAGGGTATTCAGTCTACATTTACAGTTGCATACTAATTTTATGTCTTTACTCCTTTTTGTGTCCCACCAGAATAAAAACTATCCTGTATCTTTCTGAATCCAAAACTAAAGGTGAATACAAACAGCAACACTACCCTTTCCATCCGGACAGTGAAAGTGTTTATTTACCTGGATTATCAAGAAGATGGATACATAGAACATAAGTCATTTAGACATTTGAAGACCCATTTTCCCTAAGACATGTCTGTTCTACCTCTTTATTTTCAGACAATACTATGTAGCAGAGATCAGGGAATATACTCACTTAAAATAAGTACTCAAATCCATACATAATTAAAGTCAGAGGGTAAAAGTGTTTCAACAGGAGGTGCCACACTGACACAGAGGTCTTGAAAAGTACCATACCAGTGATTTTGGATGTTTGAAAATCAAGGTTTTTTGAATGTGTTTGAAAAAACTTGTAGCAAATGTGCCAAATTTGAAATTTTGGTTGAAACAGCAACTTTATAATGTTCTGCTAATGAAGTCGTCACCGTTCATAACCCACAGAATTGATAATTGGCTGTTTAACTCCATTTTACTCCACCCAATTTAAAGTCAAAGCACAACAGTGCTGCTGCTTTAAATTAGCAAAACTAATGTGGACAACTTTATTACAATACTGGTGTGAAGAAAGTTTGAAGTATCTGAAAGTTCATTTTCATGTTGTAATGGAATGAATGGAATTCAGTTGTAGATATTATACTAAACATGGAAAATCACTGGTATGGTCCTTTAAATGTTCAACATAGCAGGATGCAATGTAATGTGGACCTGAACCAAGTTATTGCTGTAAGTTACTGCTAAACCAGAATGAACTCAGAAGTAAAACGTCCCTTTTTCAGAAGGCAGAGGCTTCATCTACCATGCATGTGTCCTGCAGCAGCGACTGAAATTTCACAAAATTGCGTCTCAGCAGGCAAACTCATTTCTCTCAATCAGCAGCCAAATCATCCTCTGCACACTGTCGTGTCTGAGGAGTGAACGCAGCTTGAATTTCAAATCCTTTAACTCCCTCCAGGATGCTCCAGTGCAGTGAAGCTTTGCTGTAGTGCAGCAAGCTTGCAGCACTACAGTTTCGTGCATGTCGGCTGAAATGAAATTAGATGTCATATTGCTGTTACATTACAGCCAGCGGAATATCACAGAAACCGAGCCTGGCTGCACCGCCGTTTCACCCACCGCCTCTTACAGCTTGCATTGACACGAGTTGAATTAGAACAACTTGCAATGCGAATATCTTTGCTGTAATGACTTTTAATAACAGGATCCCTCTCCTCTGTTACAGACATGCTGCAGGAGCTGGTGCGCAGGAGAGGGCTTGAGAGATATTGACGGTGAGAAGGAGAGAGGGGAGGACAGACAAAGAAACAAAGTGGGTGAGAGAGAGAGAGAGATGTTCAGGGATGCTTTCATTATCTTTTCATTTCTTTCTCTCTGATTGAATCCAATTTTCTCGCTTTCAATTAATTAAACTCAAAGGATAAAACTGTGTAGTGCGTTTTGAATATGCCAACACATTTTGATTATGAGTCGCTCACAATCATTCCCTCCCACTTTCCCACTCCAAACTGCAATCTTGCTCCTCTTCTTCTCCTCTTTCTCTCGCACGCACACACACACACACACACACACACACACACACACACACACACACTTCCTCATTATCTTACAAAGGAACAAGCACTGCAAATATTGTGCTTGTGGAATGGACTTCTTTTATCTCTGCTTTCAATTCTCTCTTTGTTTCCCTTTATCACCCACTCTGTCCTCTATGCCACTTTTCCTCTCCTCATCCCTCCTTCTCTCCTACAATTCTCCTTGATAAGTTTGTTAAAATAGAGAGTAGTCAACAATTGGACTGCAGCGACTGCCTCATCACTCCACCCACAAACAGGCAGGTTCTTCAAGGGTTCCATTTTAGGTGGTCCTCACAAGGGAAACCGCTAATTCTTGCTTATTGGTAAATAGTAAAGGTTAAGGTTAAGGTTAGAAATAAGGTTAGGTTAAGGGTTAGGGTTAGTCATAATTTGATCATGGCTTAGACTAGGGAAAGGCTGTAGAGAATTAATCCAAGTCAATACAATTTGCCCGCATATATAATAAAACAAATGTGTGTGTGTGCGTGTGTGAGACATGAGTGTGGCTCATTCCCTCTCCTACCTTAAGTCAACTCATCAAGTCAGCAGCATAAGAGCCCCAGCACTCCCTCCACTCTTCAGCAGATTGTTCAGCCTGTCACAGTGGTGGATACTCTCTTGGCTGCTCCAGTTCCTTGCCACTTGAGTTAATTATTCTCAGAGTTAACCTCTTGTTATTTGTTTTTCCTGGTACCTTTAGATCTCTTGTGTTTCCTTGTGTCCAAAAATCCCTCGTGCCTTTTATCTCCCTGCCAGCCTACCTCACACCAGCCCGCTTTTTGTTTCTCCATTTGCTGGGCCATCTGCCCCTCAGCTCCATTATAAACTACCTCTCTGGCCATCGTCTCCTGTTTCCTTACTGCCATTCTACAATCTACCAATAATTCTTCCGTCTTTCCAATCTTTCTACAGACAACTTAGTTTCGTGTCTGCATTTGGTTTCTAAAACAAACCAATTTTGTCATGTTACAAAACAATTTTGTGATTGGTGATAGCCACTGCCACACCTGCCAGCATGAAAAATGTATCTGCTCTTTTTTGTCCCATCACTAAACTTTCCACCAAAGTTTTGTTTACATCTACTGATAAATTTTTGAGATATCCTGCTAAAAACAAAGCCCCGGTCCAACTGTGCTGGCAGAATAATAAAACATCTAGTGTTGTTTCAAAAAAAAGTTATTTGATCATACATTATTTGGACTGGCCAGTGTTACTATTCAACCTCAACTTTGTATCAGCCGAGTTTCACAACTGTGTCAATGTAGATAGTATTCAACCCTGCAGGTCATATCAGTGGGCTCATCATAACAAATGGATGTTGCACAGCTGAACTTTCAACAACTGCACAGAACTTTATTTGAAATCCTAGTGGAGATCCTAAGGTTTCTAAAGAAACAAAATATGTCCTGCTGAAATCCAGCAAAGTGTGTATAAAATGATGCACAAGACATGTAGATATTTTCTATTTGATGTGATGCTGCAGCCATAGAGCTATGGGCTTTGAATATTTCAGTCAATATCAGTGTGATGGAGCTTCAGTGAAGCTGCAACAAGCAGATACAGCATATGGATCTGACACTGTCCAATATGGAAAAGATGTTTTTCAAACTTTGAAGCTAAAGGGGAAATTAAAGGGAAAATAAAAGTTCAAGGAGTTCACTTCATATCAACCCTTCCAATGTAAACAGTGAACATATATCTATTGACTTTGAACTTAATATTACTTTGCATCAGTTATGGTGATAGTTAGGTTGATACTCAGTTGATACAAACTTGATTCTACTTTGAATGTCATCATTAGACTGCAACTTAAGTGTTAAGGTTTTTGGAATGCCTCCAAGGTTTCATGCACTTTAAGCCCAGTTAGATAACCTGCTCTGGTACAAGCCTGAGGAACCATGTTCTGGGACCTGATAAAACCTTTTGTTTCTTGATGCTTGGGTAATCTTCAAAACCACATTTTCTTTTTCCTTTTTCTTTGTTTTGTCACCATCTTATATGCTGAACTTCCATTGCTGTGGTGTTTCTGCACTGCAATTTCCAGAGATCACCCAGGCCCAAGTGACAGAAGGGGCCGTTAAAAATGGAGAGGAAGCAGTTTTATATCATATAAAGGTCTCAAACGGTTATCGCCCCACTAGGCCTGTTTGATGCACTTTAACAACCTGTAGCTGGCAGCTTGCTGAACTTTGATTGATATGGTTCCCTTCACCCTTTTGCTTGTGTATCATGGCCCTAACATAAACCAGGAATAGGCTATTTGAATTTGTCCTGGCTTACTGAATTTCACTAATTCAGTCATGCAATAGCCTCAGAAAAGTTAAATAACAACGACACTGCTAGGCTACTACTGTTTCAAAACAACAGAGTAGTTTCATATAAAAGGATTCCACATAGGCAGCAAACAGAGACTGAGTCACAAGTGGCCATTAACTCAGCATCAACACTGCCTCTTTGCATAATACATAGCTCTGTCCATGGTCCTGAAACAGCAGCACACCAAGGGCTCTAGTTTCCCGGCGCAGTGCAGGGTGGCACAGTGAGGCGAACCCCGCACAGAGCTAGTTTCAACCAGCGAAACTGAGGCACGCACAGTTTGCTAGTTTCGCAGACCGAGGTGTGCCAAGATGGGAGTGGCGTTGCAGCAGGGGGAGGTGTCGACAGATTCAGCTTGGCACAGTGACAGTTTCGTGCCAAAACGCTTTGCCGAGGTGCACTCAAAGCTTGCCACCTGAAACCACGTCTACTTTCAGCGCAAGGCGGAGCGGGGCCGGCGCAGTGGAAGTTTGGCTGACTGGCGCACATCACCAAAACCTCACAATCAGCACAAACGGTGCCAATCTCCTTTGATCTGACATCAGTTGTGACGGGACAGTTGATATGGAGATATATGTATGTGCTGATAGAGATAGTAGCATTGGATAGTGGTTTTTGTGGGTATTTATTACATTATTAATGTGCCTGATATTCCAGAAGCCTGCCTGTGAGGTTTTGGTGACATGTGCGCACTGCGCGCCGGTCTCCTGGGCTCCGCTCCACCTGCGGCAGTAGACCTCCATGTCAATTGTGTAAACTTTCATTACACCTTCACGCAGCGCATTTTAAAGGCGAGGACAGGGGCTCATTTGATTGGTTTAAAGTGAATCGGCTGTGTCAAACCCACTCCACGCCTTCTCTCCTCCCATGCACCGGTAGGAGGGACGGCGGAGTACTTGCGCCACCATGCACGGTGTGCCAATTCTTGCAAAATCCACCTGGCTACACCCAGTTGGCGAAGCGCAGCTGCACTGCGACCCCGCCTCGCCTGGTCTGCGAAACTAGAGCCCCAAGAGTCACTTGTGTTGACCTGTAACATTTTCTTTTCTATAGAACTGTGATTTTCAAAGTGTGGGCCATGACCCGCGGGTGGGTCGCAGCTTTGAGATGGGTGTCAAGTCAAGTGAAATTTTATTTATACAGCACATTTCATACACAGGGTAACATAATTTGTTTTATATTAATTGACAATACAGCTGTACCTTGATCATAAATGTGCAAATTCATTAAATAAATTTGCATAACAGGTGTTAATGCAGTTATGCAAGAATGAGTGCAGAATATTCTAATATCAAAATATGCAAATTTGCATGTCTTTTATATATCTATATATATCTATATCTATAGATACACACACACACACACACCACACACACACACACACTGAGGTGCAAGGACATTTAGAGCTTTGTATAAAAGTAGCAGAAATTTTAAAATTGATTCTAGTTCTGACAGGGAGCCAATGCACAGATCTAAGAACGGGTGTAATGTGTTCAGATTTTTTAGTTCCACTGAGAACGTAAGCAGCCACATTAACTGTTGTTGCCACAGAGCTGATCTTGGGAGACTGGTGAATTGATAATTACAGTAGTCCAGTCTACTTGTGATAGATGCATGGGTTCGTTTTTGTCTGATTTAGAAAGAAACCCCCTTAATTTTGAAAAGTTTGAAAAGGCTGATCTTATGAGATGACTGATGTCATTGGGTTTTTTCAAGAATGGGCATTTTTGTTTAAAGCAAAGGAGAACAGTTTAATGCATCACTGACATGATGACCTGTGACAATGACTGGAGAATGCAGGAGACCTCTAAAACAAAAAGGCACCACACCGAATATATATATGAGTAACGGTTAGAGTTTTGTCGGACCTCATGGTGAGGAAGCCCCAACTTTTGTTCTTAAATATTTTGCTTATGTGGACGGAGGGAAGGGATTTTTCTCTTTGGCTTTTCTGACAACTTTATTTCATTTCGCTAAATTTTTTGTGGCTCTTAAGACAAACAGTGTCTACATGTGGGTCCCAGCATGACAAAGTGTGGGAGCCCCTCTTATAGGGAACACAAAACTTAAATTGGCAGAGAACACAACATAGGCAGAACATACAACAGAACAATCGGGTGCAAGGCCTATCAATAAAAAAAACAAAAAAACAACAACTGTCAATCAAATAGCATGGGCGGGGCTGCTTTTTTCCTTGATTTTTGTGTTGACGGAGTTTGAGTTTCTCTTTTCTCAGTCTGTTCAGTCGTGGTGGCTATCGTTGCTCATGCTAAGAGAGAGATTTTTCCCAGAAACAGATTCACATCAAACAAGTGTTTACACAAGTGTGTAGACCAGCAAATGGAAAAGCTTTCATGAACCGAGTGGAGAGCAGCAAAACAGACATTTATCTAATTTTGGCACCAATGCACTGCAAGTGACCTGGACAGCTGTGCTGCTGCGTGTTGAGGCTTTTTCAGGTTCCAGCAGCCGTACTTGTCCAAGAGGATTTTCCTTCCTGAGAGAAATAAAGTTTTAGTTATGCATGTGAAATGGCTGCAGACTATCTCTGTATTTATCATTTCTTTTTCTAATATTGGTAAAAGAAAAAAAATCCTCATTATAACATCTCAACCTCCCAACTCCTCCCTCCTTGTAACTGACTCTTACTTCATCTTCATCTCTTCTTTTTCAGTCACCATCTATTCCAGCTATTGCATATTCTTACCCTCGACCTCCTTCTCTCGTGCATTTTTTCTTCCTCCTCCTCCTCATCTTTTCTTCTCCTCCTCTCACCACACCCTTTTGATTACCTGTGCACCACTGAAGAGTGAGAGTCTCATTAGAACACCCGGACGATATTCCTTCCCATTTCATTCTCCTTTCATGAGCTCCCTCTCATCATTATATTCCTCCACCTCCTCCTCCTCCTTTGCCCCCCTCCACCTCTCCCTCAGCTTGTTTATTACCAGTCCTTTCTAGTGAAGTAAAGCAGTCACATTATAGCTGCAGGGCCTATATGAATAAGTCAACACAACTCTCCACAGTCTGGGAGGCTGGGTTTGGAATGCATATTTATACATACGCACACACACACACACACACACACACACACACACACAGTCATGCTTCCATCACTTCAGAGGACATTACATTGACTTAACCACTCTAACCACTACCTACCTAACCCTAACCCTAAAGTTAACTTACCCTTAAATCAAGTCTTCACCCTAAAATTAATGATTTTTGCTAAAAGGACTTGCTTATTGTCCCCATAAGAGAGGCAAGTCCCCACAACATGACTGTGTAAACAGATTTACATCCCCACAACACACACACGCACACAGACTTCAGAGTTGCCAAGAGTTCAGGGTGCACAACACCACCCAAAGAGAACTGTAGATGCTTCATTCACATATGAGTATGTGCACACTCAGACAAGCACCCACACACACAATGTCTTGTGTGTGTGTAGTGACTGCCATAAGTATGGGTCATATTGGAAAAATCAATAGTTTTAACAATTCATGGCATTCAAACGCTGATATTGTCATTGCTAACACCTCTGCTGGAGCACAGGAAGTGGTGTGGTTTGTTTTGTTGGGTATACATAGAAGAAGAAGAAGAAGAGCTTGGTAGTTAACAGTGATAGGACTCCCTAAAAACCTTCATCCAGGGGCAAAACATTCACTTGTTTGAATTTCATGATTTTCCTGACTCAAACTAGTGATTTTACTGGGGATTAAAAAGTTTTTATCCTCCTGACACCATTTGATTGACTCTTCAGCTGCAGATAATATCCTGTGAAACAAGTAAGAGTAACTGTTAGCTTGTTAGCACAGCATGCAAAGAACTACATCAGCAGACAAGAGCTGAGGGCTAGCAAAGAAAAATGGTACTCTACAACAGTGGTTCCCAGTCTGGGGTCGGACCCCCAACGTGTCATGACATAATTTTGGGGGGTCACAATGATGATTAAGACACAGGAGGAAAAATTATGAAACATTATCTTTTTTTTTCTTACTCTATTTTCATCTGAAATACTGAGTAGCTTTAAAACATAACATCCCCTTTGACAACTGAGCAAATGAAAAGGTGGTCCACCACTCTGTATGTACAGCCTGTGACAGGGGGTCAAGAGGAGGCAGTGGTTTGCTTTAAGGGGTCATAAGCCAAACCACTGCTCTAAGGGAACCTTAGTCCAGCCCGCCCTGCTGGAATGTTTTACTGTAAAAAATGCAGCCCCTAAATCTATTAGTTATTGAATTTCAGGATCTCACAAATATGGGTGGTTGATGTTGAAAGAAAGCATTCAAGAATAATACTAGATAAGAAAATCCCTGGTTAGATAGTTTGAATTCTTACTCATAGAGAATTTGTTGCGCCATATGATATAATAGATCCTCCTAGTTTGACCCTTCCTTGCCACGAGAATGAAAGCTTTACCAGGGGTTTCCTTTCCCACAATGAATTATGTGTACCTGGGCCAGCAAACCACACAAATTTGAGCAGCGACCAAAAGCTGAAAAAAATATTTTTAAGGATACACATTCCAAATTTGTGTAGGATTCATTATCATTCAGTTGATAAGCTTATTTCTGCATATACAGTCACAAAGGTTGACACAGACAACAGCATGTGGCGCTGGCTACTGTTGCTATTCATATATATAAAAATATTCCATAACATCATGAACTAAATCATAATTTGAAAATGTTACAAAAAAAAAAAAAAAGTTAAAAACTTGGTCAGAGTCCTTTTTAATGAACCGGATTTGGCCTCACACTTTAACATCTAAGTATTTCAAAACTTAGAAAATGTTCTGTATAAAGTGAACCCAGAAACACAAATATACACTAACACCATTTACTTGTTTTTTAAACTCAGTCTGACTGCCCTCTGACTTGACCCTGTTGGCAAAAATCTGTAAGGCTGCACACATACACACACACACACTCGCACTCACTTTGTCAGAATACATTTGTGGATGTGGTAAGTTTTGACCTGATTCAGTTGTCATAGCCGCCGGTATGTTGCGCTTACTCCAAAAAGAAAATTTGATTCCTGCCTGTTCAACCGTGAGGTGTTACACTCTGCTCATTGTGAGCTATACAGAAAGAAAACGCAGTGCAAATGGGTGGTGTGTGTGTCTGTATGTGTGGGTAGCTGGGTGGGAAATTCCAGTGCTTTTGGTGTGTGTGTGTGTGTGTGTGTGTGTGGGTAAGTGGGTGGGAAATTCCAGTGCTTTTGGTGTGTGTGTGTGTGTGTGTGTGTGTGTTGAGGGGAGTGAGCGTGGAGGTTAGGGTATTAAGTGAGCAATGCCTGCCAAATCTAGATAATTGTTGCACATGGCAAAAAATCTTTATTTTATATGGAAAATGTAGTCTGTATTTGAAGTAGCTCTAACACCAATCCACTTCCACCATGGCCTCATTTGTTTATGGTAATTGCACTGAAGCATTACACATTCATAAAATTTTGATTTTTGAAAAACACTACAAGGCACTTTTTAATACATAAACAAAGCATGTGAGCTGCAGTAAATAAAGCCACGTCTTTTATATTTTTAGGCACAGAGGGAGCATTGATGAACCCTCTTTCTGCATGTATTAGTAAAATCCTGTTGCTTGCTGCATGCAAATGCTGCGCTCATGGAAAGACAGCAGAATATTTTGTTCAGTGGGCTGCTACAGGGCATATGGAATGTTTGGCAACTAAGTCTGTTACAATCTTCACTGCTAATTAAGGGACAATAACCGAGCCAAAGTGATTCTATTTTGAGGGCTTTGTAGGATGAACATCTCCCAAGTCCAGATCAATGATTCCACAAAAAAAAACAGATACAGTATGAGGGTGAGCCAATCTGAAGTGATACGAAAATACATAGCCGCAAGAACCAATCTGTGATTCAAAGTCAAACTTGGCATCGTTAGACAGCTGCTCCATTTTGGCCAGCCAAACACAGTAACCTATCTGACCTCACAAATACAAAATATGTCTTTCAGCTGAATACCACAGCTTCCATGTAGCAATGGAGGTAATGGGGATGTATCTGTATCTGAATATTTGGCAAAACATAAACAGTGCATTTATTAATTAATTGATTAATTTATTTGTTCTTTAAACTTTTTTCTGGGGGCGGTGACTAGGTTTGCAGAACATCATACTTAGCCAAGCTACATTTTTAATTTTCAGTTTCTAAATAGCAATCCAAAAACCTAAAATTACACAATAAAGCAGAACACTGAAAGGATACAGTTAATTTTATGGGTCAGACATGTCTGGATTGTTGATTTTTAGGTTGTAATAAAGACAAAAATACAACAAAGAAAGTGCGTCTCTCAGTTAAAATTTTTTGTGTGTGCAGCTGGATGGAAACTTAAATTGGAACATACACATGGATTATGGTTATGAAAAACAATGGAATCATGGTATTTTGAGAAGTTTGCTCTTTTCTGAATAGGTCCTGTTTTTCAGCTTTATATTCCACTTTAGTTTTTCCTTATTTTATTTATTGCAATATTGTGTGGGGGACCACCTTCCCCACCAGCCTAACAAAATTAATATTCTGCACAAAAAAAACAAAATAAAATAAAATAAAATAAAAATAAACACGTCTTCAAATGGTAACATATCATGTTCACCCCTTTTCAAAATCATAACTTATGAAACTGAAAACATTTTTTATGAAGCCAGATGTGGGACAGCTCTCTTACCAGAGTGCTTTGTCAACCACTGTTATTCAGAAGTACACCATTGTAAGTAAATCACTAACAGTTAGGGAAGCTTTAACTTCTAAAATTCAAAATTTAATCAAAGTACCATGAGACAGAGTTATGTAACATTCATCAAAACGTGGTTAACACTGTGGAAATTAGCCACTATTTTGAAGAGAAAACTGAAACAATTTTTGATTGCATCTCCAAAATAAAAATATAGCTTATTATTTTTCTCAGTTATTTGAATTGATTTCACAATATTCACGTGAACATTTTCATTGTTTCTAATTGATTTTCAAAACTGTTTTTCTTTATAGATATGGACCTTGACCTATACAAGGTGTACATGTTGTTTTACAATGAGGTTTATGATGTGGGCCCTAGCAAGACAAATGAACTGTGCATCCACATTAATCTATTATCAATGATTGCTTTGCTTCACCATTACAATGACCATATATGGACAACATGTAACCTTAGAAGCTTAATAGGAAGCTTGATGCTTTTTAGCCATATTTAGACTATATATCCTGTATTAGATCATAAGATTATGTAATCCGATGACTTCAGACTGATAATGTTTGATCTTTAAGTATGACTCACATATCTCTTAGTTTATTGGGCAAGCTCTGGCCCGCCATTTGCATATCCTGTTAAGAACTGTATAAAAGCGACCTGTTTCGTTCAAAGAGTTGGTTCGAAACTCAAGCTTCATAGGCTAGTTTACACCTTGAGTGACTCTAGTCCCTAAGCCTATCTTAGGATCTTAGCTGTATTCTATTTCATAACGGAGACTTAGCTTTAGGCCTGTTACCACGACTAGCGTGACTTTGTTTTATTAATTATATATTAATATAACAAACTTCTGAAACTTCTCTAGCTAACCACAAAACTACACTTCCAGAGCACTCAGTTGGTAAGTATTGAGACACACCAACTTACATTTCCTGTCTTCTTCTGAACGCACACATGAGCAGACATAAGAATTAGGTCAAAGGCGTCACAGACACACCAGTAGCGCTCCTTTAACAGAAAGGAAAGCCTTGCAGTTGAGGACCCAGGTGGAGGTTTGAGACAAAAGGCTAAGGGAGTTCCCAGTGAGCCCCTGCCCAGAAGTGTAACTAGGCATTCCTGGAGCCCACCTCCAGGTAGAGAAGACAGTCTCGCACTCACTCTATCCCTGGGCCAAACGGCAGGTCATCACAGTTTTTATATTTGTATATCTTTCATATGGGATTTCCTTCTCACCTGTACACCTTGTTTTTTTCTTTTCCTGTATCTTGTGATTCTGTGATATCTAGTGATTGATTGATTGATTGATTGATTGAGTGCAAAAAACTACTACTACAAGCTATGACAAGCTACAGTGACAGACTGGCAGTGGTAATAATCCAGCTTGGTTAGTTTCTACTCATCAATAATATACCGAAAATGAAGTATACTAGAGGGCAAAAGCAGTTAATTTGCCCTCTTTCAGTATGCATACATGCATGATAATCTAAGGTCACAGGGTAACATGGAATTACTCTTGGTAGAAAGGACAAGATGGGCTTTATATAACTTCATCATAAGCTACATTTACCTCCATTCATTAGAGGCTTTGCAGAAGGCATTCTGTGACCTCTTTTATCTGCCTCTTGGTTTCATTATGTTACAAAATGGCTACGTGAAATGTTCCATCCGCCGTTGCGTAATATTTCAAGACACAGAAACATTTCTTACCTGTCGACTGTCCTCTCTCCCTGTCTGTTCTGTGCTCTCTGTCTCTCTCCTGCATTAACAGCCACTGTGTGATGCCTACACCATGCTTTGTCCACACACTTATTATACAACATGAATCACCAAAGGAGCAATAGTTTAGGGAAACATCTGGATGACCTTAATAAGTTATATCGGTCACAATCCAAAACTCTTTTGTCTTCCTCTGGCAGCTGCATTCAGCCAGATGATTAACAACAGCAGCATGAGCAAACCAAAACTAGTGACTGCTAAATGATAGTGAGCTGGCTGTAAATGCTAATAAGTTACAAATGAGCTGAGTAGCTAGATAACTTTACACATCTGAAATGTTAACTTTTTAATTATCTCCAACAGGCAGTAGCCTGGAGTCTGTTTTTGACTACCTTCAGGGACACACACCAGACTTAAGACACAGTAATTGGGGACAACTTGTCCAATTGAGGACAAAATTCATGTCCCCATTTGGAAAAAGTGGCTTAAGTCAGTGGGTAAGGTTAGGATTAGGTTACAAATACTCCGCCGTCCCTGTGACTGGCAGAAGGGAGGAGAGAAGGCGTGGAGTGGGTTTGACACAGCCGATTCACTTTAAACCAATCAAATGAGCCCCTGTCCTCGCCTTTAAAATGCGCTGCGCGAAGGCGTAATGAACGTTTACACAATTGACATGGAGGTCTGCTGCCGCAGGCGGAGCAGAGCCCAGGAGACCTTCTCGGAGCGGAGACCGGCGAGCAGCGCGCACACGTCACCAAAACCTCACAGGCAGGTTTCCCGAATGTCAGGCACATGAACAATGCAATAAATACCGACAAAAACACTATTCAATGCTACGATCACAATCAGCACATACATTTATCTCCATATCAACTGTCCCGTCACAACTGATGTCAGATCAAAGGAGATTGGCACCGTTTGTGCTGATTGTGAGGTTTTGGTGATGTGCGCCGGTCAGCCAAACTTCCACTGCGCCGGCCACGCTGCGCCTTGCGCTGAAAGTAGACGAAAGCTCTCTGAGTTTGTACAGCACCTGCAAAAAACATAAACTGGAGGCCAAAAGTAGCAGTATGAACACTGAAGAATACAGTGATTCCACTAAGAGTCAGTGTCTTTTTAGCTCTATAGACTGAAGCATCGCAGCTGAAATAGTTTGTGCCATTTCCAAATAACACAGATGTAAAAAAAAAAAAAAAAGATGCTGGCGGTGGGTCTCATCAAGTAATATCAGTAATGTGGAGAAAGTACTTCCATTATGTAGCTCGCGATAATTAACTCTGACTTTGAAGTATCTTAGAGGGCTTAACTTCCTTGACTGGCATTTTGATCATCTTCAGACGTGAGGTTTCATGAGGAAAGCTATGATCAGTGAATCTGTCAGTCATCAAGTTGACTTTTTAATGATGTTAGTTAATGAGGTCTAGTAGGTGAAAAGCGCCTGAAGAACTTTTTCAGGCTGTAATGTAGAAAGTATACTGACAAAGACAGGGATATTTGGTCAATTTTATGGTATTCATTGTATTATTATCACAAATATGCACACACTCAATTGCAAATTGCCTGTATTTAGGACATATGACTGGGCAGGTGTGTGAGTGTCTGTGCATGTGTGTGTGTGTGTGTGTGTGTGTGTGTGTGTTACGATTTGCTGCCCAGCAAACAACCTCAAATACATTTCACTCATCAGGCTTTGCTCCTTACAGACTGTGTGTGCATGCATGTGTGTGTGTGTGTGTGTGTGCATGTGTGCGTGTGTGTGTGCACCTCTGGCTTATACACTATCAAACAATATCAAAGCAGACCTCGTGAAGGAAGATGCAAGACAGAAACAGCTGCAAAGAACAACACAGTGTGGGTGGAGGGTGGGGGTAGTGACACATACACACCAGCAAAGAAAAGGTGAAGAGTGACACAAAAGACTTTGGTGTAACAGATTGTTCGCCGCCTCATCAGCATAATTGATGCATGAGACATTTATGAGTGCTGTTACAAACCCAGTATCACAATATTGTTACTGTTATCAAGCGCATGTTATTGCAACTCACCATTCATGTGTCGCTTTGGCGATATAAAACCAGCAATTTCAGAGCGGAGAGGCGAAAAAGAAAGTGATGAGACAACACAAGCATTGTGTCAAGCTGCTTTCGGAAATGTGTGGCGTGTAATCTGCTGCACGCCTGTGTGTTTGTTGCCAGTGGCTTTTAACATGTGTCAGCATCACAAAGTCACCAATTCTTAACATTTTTTGCAGTCTGTTGACAGAAAAAAAAAAAAAAAAAATGAAGACCATGTAAATGACAGGCTCAAAAGGTTCAATTAAGATCATGTTGAAAGATGTCAGCAGATTGTGACGCTTTCCATATACAGTTAGCAAGTAAATAATGGCCTTCGGATGAGCCTTTTACTGCTGTCATCAAGTCCTAAACTGTGTGTATTGAAGGAGAACCTCCAGTTTTTCAAGAGATGAAGGAAGTGAAAGTCTATTTTCCAATAAAGTGTCAGTGAAGTTTAGATCTGGTCAAGCCATGGAAGGGAGACATAATTGTGCCACATGCCACCAAATACCCAAATATTCTCTTAATTAAGTTAATGTCAGTTAGGTGATGTCATGCATGCAGAGCTGAGGCCGAAACGCTAAAAAGTCTAGCTGTCTACTTGAGGTTGTATTTAATTTTGCAAAGCTTACTGAAACCGTGACTCATGGCCTCTTCTGTCTCCAAATAATTTCTGCTCATTTAGACTAATAAAACTTTGAAAAAAAATATCCTGCTTCTGTCAATTTGTGGTTCAGTCAACATTTAAGAGGCACAAATGGTCACTGTGGCTGCTTTCATTATGCTTCATTATTTCTCACATTCGGCTGTATGTCAGTAAATTTTTAACATACCCCCTGGCAGACCTTCCATGATCAGACAGCCTTGACTGTAGGAGAGGGTCAACTCCTCTGAAACTGTATTTTCCGTTGGAGCTGGTCCCCTGCTAGTCTTCTCTCTTTCATTTTTTGCTTGAGGTAATACGTCTGTTAACCTTGAAAATTTTACACTGAATATCATCCACAAAATACAAGAATAATAAGCCATAACAACTACATACCGCTTTGAGTGATATTTTTATACTTTGCTCTCAAGTTTGTTTGACACTGCTGATACAATATCTAATTCATCAGTTAAAAATTAAAGTTTATCAGTGTGAGACCTTAATGCAATTCTGTGTAGTGTTTTAAATGTAATGTTTAATTAATAGAAATAAACTGGAAGGTAACTTACAAATTTACACAATACGCAATTTTCTGCCACCATTCTTCTCTGGCCTTATTTGCAGCCACAGTATAAGTTTTTGCAGTAATCTTTTTTTTGTTTGTTTGTTTTTTTGGCCTCCTCAAAACTCTCCATGATGACAGTTTGTTCCTGCTGAGTGAAGTAGGCAACAGGCGGTCTGTCCATTTTGTGCAGTAGAAGAGTCACATGATGCACCAAATGCCCCAATATGAAAGTGCACAGAGCTCAGAGAGGAGAGCCGGGCTTCACAAAGCCAGCTGATAACCACCGTCCTGATACCAGTTATCTCTGACTGGGGCTTTAGGTTTTGTCGAGCCAGCTCACACAAAGAGCCTGGCTCCGTTGAATTTGAAAACGCAAGGGGCGGGACTAGCAAACTGGGTAACAAGACACAGGTGGAAACACTAACAAGAATGACACAGCAAGTCAAAGCAACAGGTAAGCATGAGAGACACACAGAACAGGGACAGAACTCAAACAACAAAGTCCATTAACACAGAGAGCAAGAAGAACCGTGATGAGAATACAGAAACATGAAGAGTGAGCAGTGTGTGAACAGGTGCACAGGGCGTCCATAGTCCAGGAACATGCTCATATTCCTTTGCCTTTATAAACATATATGTTGACATGTCAGTGTATCTTTGTCAGGCTTACAAATATACAAAAGGCATATGTTGAACAACTGACTTCTGATTTAAAAAAAATTTGTTTGGATGGGACAGGGGATGACTTTGTGCTGCACTGTCAGCCAGATAGAATTTCAGAAACTCAGAATATTAGCTCTTAGGCCACAGCACGACAATCCCAACAAACAAAAGTGTTCCTTTGGTGTGCCATTGGCAGTTAGTGTTAGAAAACATTCTAACGGTGTGTTCAGACCAAATGCAAAGTGAATTCTTTGAGTCACGGGTTTGCACAAATTAGGCCATGATTTTTTTTTTCTCGAGTTGAAAAATTTTCATTTGAGTTGACGCGAATATGCGTAATTCACATCATTCACACATTCACAACGACTCTGTGCGTAGTCATGCTGCATTACAAACCTGCTTTGCGTTTGGTCTGAACACACAGTAAGACATTCCTGAGATAGCTGCCTACACAAATTGCTCTCTGTTGGTGGAGAGTGTTTGACTGGTGTGTCATAGACTTCAGACTCCAAGACTCAAAGAGACGATGACTACTTTAAAGTTATAGGTGACTATCCTTGAGAACTTTTTTTTTGTCCTCATCTTTGGCTCTTTAGACCATTAAGAAATCAGATGTTCTGAATCTCTCAGAAGATCATAAATTTATATAAGATAATCAAAGAGGTTTGACAGCACACTGTACATCTCTATAAAAGAAATTATGAGTGAAAACAAATGCATGATGTTCATAAAGGAAAAGTGACTTTGGTGGAGTGTTGGGTCGTTTAGTTCCCTGGGTGTGATATGAGTTGACATGATGGAGAAATATTTAATATTTGTTCATGTGCTAAAAGTTGAGGTTTGTTTTGCCACGCTATTAATTGCTTTTTTTTAACCTGCTTGATGTAATGATGCAGAGCTAATTATTCTGACTGTGGTTTTAGTTTCAGTATATCCAAAGGGAGTTGGATCGACTTGTAAATTCTTGAAGACGTTTCACTTTTCATCCAAGAAGCTTCTTCACCTCTGATAGCAGGGCAATCCCAGGTATTTAACCTGTGTGAGGATTTTATCCAGGTCATTAAGACCACTGACCATTGATAACACTGTATTGTGTCAGTCAGTGACAGGAACTAGTAGAAACTGCCCTATCTGTCTGTCAGCAAGCTATCTCAAAAAGTTCTGAATGCATTTGGTTGATGAAAGTTTGACACGAATTGTGCCACAGACACAACAATGATAAACATAAGTGTGACTATGCTTAGTTAATTGACATCATGTGAGGGATTAGATGCCAAAGGGCCATAGACTTCAATGTTACAACTTCACTATAAAAATACTGTTTCAGCCGTTCTGAACGACATGGCATACAGGTCACACATTTCAAAGCGCTTATTAAACAACTTCAAATGTGTCTAATTGTCGCAGTTGCAAAGCATACATAACACAACCAGTGCAGGTGGCTCAGCTGATTTTAATGCACACGTATCAGATGCGACCAGCTGATGGAACAAAGACATGCTGCACCGCTGGGTGAGGGTGGGCGCAAATATTTTTCAGTAGGAAAATGCTGCAGATTGTACCGCAGATTACTTTCTAAAATGCTCTATTTCTTAATATTGTGACAAGAGAATGTGCCATATCATATCATTCTGTGTTTCTTCTCTTAATTTTATAGCTATCTAATTGATTCTACTTTCATGGAGCTTACAGCCGCTCTCCTGTTACACTCCTCAGTAAACGGACGATTTTAAAATCAGTACACCTTAATTCCAGACATATTAACATTAACAGGTACTTAGATACATAGAAAGGCACAGGTACATCCACAATAATACAAAGGTGCGCACACACACACACACACACACGCACACACACACGCAGTCAGCCTGCCAGCACATTATCAGGTTGACAGTTTTGACAGCCTCCCTGGAATACAAGCTGGATAAATAATAATCTGCAGCATGTCGTGACTCAGTGTGTGTGTGTGTGTGTGTGTGTGTGTGTGTGTGTTACCCTTCAATCATGGAAACCTCAGGGATTCTTTACGATGGTGGGATTTCTCTCTGCCTCTCCCAACGTCACTCTACATTAGGCTCCCTTGTCAGTCATACACACACACACACACAGAGGCACACACACACTTACATATGCATATGCACATGCACAAGTATCTCAGCTACGAATGAAAAAGTGACCCCGTATCAGTGTGATCGGAAAGTTTGTGCAAGACTGATCTGTTCACTGGATTGTGTGAGTGTGTGTGTGTGTGTATGTGTGTGAGAGAGAGAGAGAGAGTGAGTGAGAGAGAGAGTGAGAGAGAGAGAGAGTGAGAGAGAGAGAGAAAGAGAGTGTGTGTGATTTGTGGTTGTGCTTTGTCAAAAGGAACATTTGCAATTACCTGTCTCTCTCATTTCCCAACAGCATCTCTCTAAATTACAGAACGGTGTTGAGTCATCTATTTTGCTTTAAATTGGGCCTCATTCTGTTAGGCAAATTACATCAAATCTTAAAATCTCTATGATGCTGTATTAATATATGTCATTTTACAATATCCAAGATATCCAAGATAACTGTGTTTTAGAGCACTAAGGCCAACTTCTAAACTAGGTGGCGATCAAAAGCAAAATGAAAGCAAGTCAGCGGCGAGCATGTCATTCTCCATGATTGTTGCAGGTTGCCTTAGGTGTAATGTTTGTGTGTGTGTGTGTGTGTGTGTGTGTGTGTGTGTGTGTGTGTGTGTGTGTGTGTGGTGCCTGAGACATTGCTTGAAACTGGGGGACTTTCTGGCTTGCTGGTGATGCCGTGGTGGGCCAGTCAGTTTCATTTGCATACTGGAGGCTCATCAGATTCAGACTCAGAAGTGTCTGTGATTTTGAGCATGAAGCTTCGGGCCCTGCTGGCCTGGTGGTGGCGCTGTTGTGGGCCCATTAGGTTTATACACAAAATGGTGGATCCCAGTGTCAGCAAAGGCAGCAGAAGCTGAGAAATTATGCAGGACCTTCCGCAGTCTTTGATCGGTGGGCGCAAAGAATGAAAAGAGCAAACAGTCCTAGCAAAGACTTGTATTTTATGTTATAACTCTGTACACAGATTTCTTGAGTGTTACATGCGCTTGGAAGTCCATTATGATTTTGATTATTAAAGGAAATCTTCACATCTACTTTACATTACAAAAAAATCACTATAAAAAGGTTCTTCACTCATAATACATAATTTTTGCATCAAGTACTCACCGCATGCTGCCTTCAACCTCTGATGAAGAAAGGTTTACTAGAAAAGCTTCTCAAATTCCAAAAATGCCAGCCATCTCTGATGGAAAAAAAGTGATTTTACAACAGCTGAACGCTATCAAGATTCCACATGCCATGTGCCAAGTTCCATTTAAAAAGTTCACCCTTTAAATGGACGTCCCTGGCATCCTGGTGTATGCTCAGTAGGGTTGGGAATCTCTGGCATGAGGCCAGTTCGATACATATCTAGATACACAGGTTACGATTCGATTAAAAAACGATATATTTTTAATACAGAACGATTTGATATGATTCGATACAGTTTAAGAACGATACGATTCGATACGGTGTAAAAACAATACGATAGTTAACTTTTGTTGATGTAGACGTTAATCATAAAGAAGCCATCCATCCATCCATTTTCTAAACCGCTTTATCCTCACAAGGGTCGCGGGGGGTTGCTGGAGCCTATCCCAGCGCTCAATGGGCGGAAGGCAAGGAAACACCCTGGACAGGTCGCCAGTCCATCACAGGGCCATAAAGAAGCCAATTCTATAAAATGACATTCTTACAATATTTTCAAACATGTGAAAGACCACATATCCCCGAGCATTGTTGCTTTATGGCACTGTAAAAAATAAACACCAACAAAATCCCATGTCAATGTATTTATTTTCAGACATGGACAAAAAAAGACTTGCTGAGTGAACATCATTTTGTTGGATGGGATCAGAAAATAAAATGTATATATATAAAAACAGAACATAAGACTTTGTCTTCAGTCCATTCACTATAGCAGGAAATAAACAGTGCAGCGCCCTTCCAAAAATGACAAATATCCTATGGCTGAAATTGTCTATAGTGGCAAATATTAGTCCAGGAAAAGATAAGCAAACATAACACTATTTTCCACATGGATGTAATGAAATGCTGTTAAGTTGGAAAAGTAAACTTTTCTAACATTCCCATACTCAAAATGCTATAACTACTTCAGCCTAGTCTTTTGAACTCCAGAGGTAGACAACAATAGAAACAAAGTGCAACATTTCAGCCTGAGTACAGCCTAGTGTTTTGAACACACAAGGTAGGTAACAAAAGTGCAACATTTCAGTGTAAACAAGTTACAAACTGAAAATTGTAAGCAGCAGCCCTAAAAAAAGTACAATTAAACCTGCTATTATCCTTTACCTTACCTTAGCCCATGCTAAATTGTGGCCGAGTTGCCTGAAATAGTTAGGAATAACATTACCCCTCCTGCTTGTTGCTTGTTTTTAACTCACCATACTTGTCACTGTGTTTTCTTGTTGCATGAAAGTCGAGATTTGCAGTGCTACAGGTGTACTTCAGAGCTGCTCGACACAACTTGCAAATGGCATGGCTTTTATCGAGTTGTCCATCTTTTTGTAAAATCCAAAAACGCTCCAATCTTTAGATTTTTGTTTTCCTGATGCGTTAAAAATCTTTTGCTGTGAATCACCAGTTCCAATGGTCAAGCTGGTGCTGGCCAACAGCTGGTGCTGTTGGCAATATTTACATCCATTTTTTATTGTTTTTCGTCGTCGCTGTCAGTCATGCTACTAGTTGTTATACTGTAAGTTTTGGGTTCGGAACATAATGCTACGGAGCATGTGCGAGAGTCATTTTTTGAGCTCTCGCGTTGTTTTAGAGATGAAAACTCTAAAACCTCAGGCAACCGACTCTTCCGTCTCGCAATATCCGATCCACAACTCTACAATCGATTCATCTAAGGTTTCATGGCTGATTTGTATTGATTGAAGAGTCTGCTACCGACACAACCAAGTCTCTCACCTGTAAAAAAGGTTATCCGGTCATATCAGTTTATCGTTCTCAACCCTAATGCTCAGTACTTCTCAAGGTGCATTTTCACTCAGATATTGCCGCAGAGAGCACATCTGGATACTGGAGACTTAGATGCTGCTGCATGACAATGGCGTGTTTTTTGTTTCTTTATCATGCAATCAATCAGAATGGGTTTGAGTCAAAAAATAGAGAGAAAAATAGAGAATTTTTTGCTAACTTATTATAGGTACATTACTGCCACCTTCTGGATAGGAGTGTGGATCAGAACAGCTACTTTGCTATTACATAATAACTATGGCTACTGCTGAGCTGTCACTTGAGACTGGCCAATACATCCTTCAGCAGAGGTTCTGCCCACAAGGTTCATCTCAACAGCAAAACATTTGGATTTGGAAATGAAGATTTTTCATTCATGTATTACTCACAAATTTATTTTACTTGCAGCTCAAGACTTTTTGATTGCAGTGTCAAGTTTTGCTTACAAATCTCGTTTTTTTTTTATTATTATTATTATTATTATTTTATTGCAATCCTATTCTGTTTGATTGCATATTAAAGAAACACAAGTTTTAAACCAAATTTTTGTCCCTCAACCTCCAGGGCACTCACACAGAGGTTTGACCTCTGTGTGGATTACTATTGGATTACTACAACTTTGTTCTCATTGGTATTCAAAATGAACTCCTCCACAGACTCCAAACCATCCACAATGCTGCAGCAAGAATCACAACCTGGACCCCCTTCACTGACCACTTCCCCCCCAGTCCCTGGCTCCATATCAAATTCCATAAAGACTACAAGGTTCTTCTTCTCACATACAGTGCCCTCTGTAACGCTGCCCTTCCATACCTACCTACACCTGCCCACTCACTACAGTCCAACTGGAACTTCCTCCCTTAGACCATCCATCACCTGGACATTAACTTCATTCAAATGCCACCCTCAGACCCATCTGTTTAGACTTTATAAAATACAAACATTAGACTACATCTCCCTGTTCCCTACATGAACCCTGTTGTTCAAAGAATCAGTCTTTTACTGCTTCCCACCATCTGCCATCGCCAGAGTTGTAGCTGTATTTGCTGTTTTGTGTTGAAGAACAAACAAACAGATCTAGGAAAAAAACTCATGATATCATGTCAGTTTCTTGCCATACGTTGCTGCTTCCTGTGTTAGATCTCCTAGAAGTTCTTTTTTCATTTAAGGGGTGGTTCAATTAAATTGAGATTAAGATAATTAGTTCACAATATACAATCAAACAGGGGTGCAAATCCGACTCCACCTCTGGGGGGGGGGTCAAGCCCTCAATTTCTCAAGAGAGGGGGGTACACCAGTATTAACCAATGTACAATATAGAATGCACACGCTGGAATAGTCACACGCTATACACTACACGTCACCAGTCTGCGCCCTCTCGGCCGCTGCTGTTTGGCTGACAGGCGAGCAGTGCGCACACATCACCAAAACCTCACAGGCAGGCTTCCAGAATGTCAGGCACATGAACAATGCAATAAATACCCACAAAAACCACTATTCAATGCTACTATCTCAATCAGCACATAAATTTATCTCCATATCGACTGTCCCATCACATCTGATGTCAGATCAAAGGAGATTGGCACCGTTTGGCATGCATAATGGAAATTCAACCTGATCACCTGTCAGTCAAACAATGTGTCCAGTACGGTGATGTCTTTTTTCCAGTCATGGTGTCTGGCGCTGCTCATGTTAACTACCCAGTTCTTCTTCCATATATATAAATATTCCACACAAATTGAAAATGTAAAATGCATCAGTTCCTTGCCAGACACTGGGCGTTTAGAACAGCAAATGTAAAAGCTTTCATGAACCAGATTTTGTTTAAATCTCTAGTGTGTTGCTGCATCAGTAAGTGATGGAGTCGAAAGTTGCAAAACAAACATGTATTTATATGAATATGGCAGGGATTATCCTTTGAGGTAAAAACATTCATGAAAAATGGGGGCTTCACAGTCAAATTTATATTTGCTCATAAAAATCAATAACTTTAGACATGACAGAGCTGGAAAAAGAGAGATGCAGGTAGGTAATGGAAAGACAGGAGAATGAGGTAGAGTAAGGATAGATGAATGGATGGATGGATGGGTGGATAGATGGATGGCAGGTACCTCCAGCAACATTCTAGCAGCCAAGACTGGCCTCATTGTCCTGAGTGTGTTTTGCTGCTGCTCTCTTCCTCCATGTCAATTGTGTAAACTTTCATTACGCCTTCGTGCAGCGCATTTTAAAGGTGAGGACAGGGGCTCATTTGATTGGTTTAAAGTAAGTTGGCTGTGTCAAACCCACTCCGCGTCTTCTCTCCTCCCTTCCGCCGGTAGGAGGGCCGGTGGAGTACTTGTGCCAGCGTGCACGGCGTGTCAAACTTGCAAAATCCACCTGGCCACACCCCGTTGGCAAAGCGCAGGTGCACTGCCCCCCCGCCTCACCCAGTCTGTGAAATTAGAGCCCTAAATGTCGTCAGGTTTGAACATCACCTGCCTAATTCATAGGCTACACTTCAAGAGACAGTACATCTTTCACATCACTACAAAGATCACATTTTAACAACACTATACAAATATGTGCATAATCTGTTCGGCCATAAAAGAACAAACTTCTATAGTGGCAATTTTCTTCGATGCATACCTGCAACTCATGTGCAGACGCATGTTGTTTGAATGTTTACATCGTTTGTGCCTGCGATTTTTGCCCCTCTGTTACAGTATGCCTGTCTCATCACAAGCCTATTTTCAGATATTTCATTCCCTTGGGTTTGCACTACTTGACATCTCATTGCTTTTCCCCGCTCCTTTTTGTGCCTCAGTACATTTGCCCATCTGCAAAAGTGATAGCAGACAAAATGACATCCCACTTCACTGCAGTTTCAATGGTAGAACATTGTTGTTGTTTTTTTCACCTGGCACACAACATATCTGCCATGGCAGGTCTACACTGCTTACAGAGCAAAGAAAGTGACTGCATCCATCGTCTGCAACTACGCTGTTTCCATGGCAACCTCTTCAGTACTGTATCATTGAAAAAGTGAACAAAGTTGTATGTGTGTGTGTGTGTGTGTGTGTGTGTGTGTGTGTGTGTGTGTGTGTGTGTGTGTGTGTGTGTGTGTGTGTGTATATATATATATAT
>OMLB01063236.1:23909-48464 GCA_900302555.1 Myripristis jacobus | reverse complement strand
TCCCCTGTCCCCCCCCCCCACCCAACACACACACACACACACCTCGACCCCTTCCCACTCTCCTTGATCCCTCCCTCTCTTTCCCTATGTGTCTCAGGTTGATGTAATGCAGCCCTATTCAATGTCCTTGAGCAGTAGCGTTTAAGAGCACAGCATACTGTATTTTCAAACTTCAAGCTGTCTGAAGAGAACTGAAAAGACACAGCTAATGCCTATGCTGTATGAGATTATCCATATCTCATTTTGCTTTTGCTATATGTTTAATATTGTGTTGAAATAATGTCAGCTTGTTTTTCATTAATGCCTTGCAAAGATGGAAGTGATTTATTACATTTACACCAACTCACTTTGCTGTGCTTGAGTAGCTTTATTTGTTTTGGAATATTTTTATTTTACATTTTCATTGATTTTACATTTACTTCCATACATTTTTACTTTATACACATCCATTATTGACAAGCCCATAGGCTCTCTGTAAACGTCAGAAACTAAATAATCATAAACTGATAAATTGTGGAGCAATTTGCAGTGAACAAAAAGAATATAAGAGAAGTCAGGCTTTACCTTGTGTCCTTTGCCGTAATTTACAAATTTTACACTTAATTTTACACTGCTCTTATTGTCCTTTTAGAATTGCCTTACAAAGGATCACAGCTCAACGTTCCCTATTCTACAAAATAGCTCTTTAACTCCAAGTTCATTTTTAATTAGTTAATTAATTTTACTCGTGTTGATTTTTGCTTTAACATCTACTTAAGCAAAATATCAGCAAAGCAACAATACTTTTACTTGAGTATGATATTCCAATAGCCATTCAACCAGGGCTGTCATGTTACATGATTTGTGCACTAGCTGACATATCTAGTTATCTTTTCATATCATCTTGTTATTGTGTAGTTTATTTATTTATTTTCATTATGTTTGTATGACAAACTGCCAGCCATGTTTGAGAGCAACTTGGGACACAATTGCAAAGCTTCCATAGGCCAGTTTCTGACTTCTGCAGCAAAGCGCACAGTGTTGGTGCAGACCCAACGGGTTACTGCGTTCGGGCTGCCTGGCAGAGGTGGTGGGAGTATCGTGTGCAGGGTCTGTGCTGTGAGGGTCTGTGGGTCTGTTCCAGGGTTGTGGTTCAAACTGATAAGGCTTGCTGAGGAAGTCCCGTCCCTGCGTCGGAGGGCCGGAGAGGAAACAGGGAGGTCAGCCCGTAGGGTCAGATAAACTACATCCCCTGGCAGATAACTCCAGCCTCCAAAAATGTGCCTGCCAAAACGCTAAACACTCCCCCCGCTCATCAGGTCCAACCATAACATTGACAGAGACAGTGCGGGACGCAGCGGTGAGGGAGGGAAGGAGAGACGGGGATATAGAGAGAGACAAATGGGGGAGATAGAAGGGCAAAGAGGGTGCGGGGGGGTTTGGAAGAGAAGGAAGGGAAAGAAGAACAAATAGTGGAAAAGAGTCATGGAGTTGCGTGGGCATGAACATGCCACATATCGCTGACAGCAAGTAGCACTGAAAAAAAGGAGGAATGTTGACGTCACATGACATGTCTCTTATAATCCCCCTTCTCTCTCTCTCTCTCTCTGTGTCTCTCTGTCTCTCTCTCTCTCTTCCCCCATAGTAATCTTTCATAATCTTGGCGTCACACTGAGTTGTGATGTGGTGGATTTGGGAGCTGGGGGTGAGCCCGGGAGCACTTGGTACTTTATTCATGATGAGCCAGTTTCTTGTGACTCATCGCCTTGCTGCACTCAGCTTGGAGGACGATACAATATGCTGCGCAGGAGAGGACAGTGACAGCATCACTTTCAATGAGAAAACACTGAATCCACAGAGCGAGTGGACGCCAAGTGCCAACCAGTGTTCAAGAAACACAGTTTGGAGCAGTTTCGAGGAATCCTGTGATCTCTGCATTCTAATGTTGCGTTAAGGTGCTCACATAATAAGCTACATAACTGCTCAGATAATTGGATTATTCACAGAATTGGTCACTGTCGGCAGACTTTTTCAAAGCAGGGTAAAACACTTTGATATGTAATGAGCCACATTGTTAAATTGAACACAAAGGTGTTCTGTCACACATCAGCAGTAATTTTGTGCAGCTACAGCTTATTTCTGGCCAGGCTTATCAGGTTACTGTTAATGTACGGTAAAATCTCATTACTTGCCTCTGGTTGTCATCTGACAGTCTTCTAGACAACATCTAATTAAATTTACCCTTTTCAAAGTCAAAGATATATATTTTTATACGCCAGAACTGGACTACAAACAAAACAAACCCCACCTGAAAATTGAAAAATGTCGGTCATGTGAAGGGCTGTGTTTGAGATTTGAAGGTTTTTCTGTTCTGAGAAAGGTTTAGCCTAGCTCTGCCAATCATGGAGTCTCTAGTGTGTGGCTTCTGTGTGTGTCTGTGTGTGTGTGTGTGTGTGACTATGTGTGTGTGTGTGACCTACCCTGCCCCTGTCACTGTGTTGCATAGTCTAGGTGAAGGGCAGAGCAGCACTGCCAGCTCCCCCTCCTTGTTCTCTGCGTGACTCAGACCAGCTGTGGTCATGGCACTTTTACAGCAGGACAGGTGATCTGTTTATCTGTCTCTCTGTTTCTCTCTCTCTCTCTCTCTCTTGCTCTCTCCCACTTGCTTTGTTTCTCTCGCTCTTTCTGTTTCTCTGTCCCTCTCTCTCTGTCACCAAGTCCCACATTCACTGAGACTGTGTGGTGAGGGCAATTTGGGAATGTTTCTGCGCTTCAGTTGCTTGAGGTAAGAGTGCCAGAATTTTGTCTTTTTCTCTAAGAAATTGATGCAAATGAAAATTCATGCAAATGAAGTGGTGGTGCAAACAAGCCCTCGAAAAGAGCACTGCACAAGCCCTTGCGAGGATATATTTTCATTGCTATTTTAATCCAAATTGACTAAACTAAGCCACATAAATGCAATAAACAAGTAAACGAAAAAGTAAAAAAAAAGAGAAAATGCAACATAATTCTCATAATGCTCTCTTTTGTTGCCTGATTCCCTGTCAACAATGCCAAAGTGCCAGCAGACATTCTTATTGGCTAAACTCTGCTCAGTCTTGAACTTGGGGGGGTCCAGTCCACTCTCATTCCCAGCATGCCAAATACTGACACTTTGTCATGCCCCTCTGCATCTGATACTGACGTCAAAGGCACCCTTTCGACATCTGATATCAATGCAAAAGGTACACATCAGAAGCCAAAGGCACCCTTTGGTGTCAGTACTGGACGCTTGGGATGGTGACATAGTATAAATAGCGAGAAAGTCTGCAAACGGAGGTGGTTGGGGTGGATTACATGCATGTAAGCCACATGACCTTAAAGCACAAGACACGAGTTTGATTTCTGTCTCCAAAGACCTTTTGTGCATGACCAAGACTAAACCCAGTCTTATCCAGTTGGTTTTGTTGCCTAAACCTAACCTTTCCCTAACCTTAACCAAGTGGTTTTTATGCCTGAATCTAACCATTCTCTTACCTTACCCAAGTGCTTTTGTTGCCTAAACCTAAGCTCGTTACACTGAGACGCTGTAAAAGCTAGAAAGCCTGGGGCATGTCATCATGACGCCAAAGGGTGCCTTTGGCTTTCGTATCAGATGCGAAAATCTAAAAAAATGTTCCCTCTTACCTGAATCCATCCACACAGTTTCTATATGATGTGGCAAAGTCTCCAATCTTCCTCGACCTTCGCTGTCTCCCTTCACTCTAATATAAATGGGACTGGACAGCTATTCTTTTGTGAAGCTCTCACCATCAAAAACACACATGAGAAAAACTGAACAGCTCTTTCCAGAAACAATAACACAGATACCCAGCATAACCCACGGCACTCAGGGGTGAGGACTTGTGTCTGGACTATTTCCTGTCGAAGAACATCACAAAACTGCATACATCTGCCCCTACTTTGCACATGTTAGGGGCAGATTGATAGTTTGTCACATCACACAAACTATCTGCAATGGATATATTGTGCTAGGGTAAGTGGAAAAATAGGCACTTTCCACTCAGTGCACACTGAGCATGGCTTTCTGATTTGGTCATTTTGGTGATATAGTCTTGGTGCAAATCTCTTGCATTTGCAGAAACCTCAAGTGAATCTGGACTTGTTCTTTTTGTCACATTTCTCTCAGCTTCTATATGTCTCCCAGCCTCTGATTCACTCATATGCTCTCTATTCCTTCCTCTTGATTTCTAAGTCTTGCTTCATCCCTCTTTCTCTCATGTTTCATCAAGCCTTTCCCCACTTCCTCACGTGTGGAATTTGGGCATTCTTTCCTACTGTTTCATTTTGCTTGCTGTTTGTCTACAATGCCCCCTCTCTTAGAGGCATTGTATAATGGAGGAATACACATCTCTGAATATCAACTGTTTTTCTCTATGTGTGCAGTGCATGCAACATTATGAGTTTCTAATGTCCTGTTGCTCCACCTCCAAGATTGTTATTTCTTTATTGGAGTGCTTGCTTGTGCAAGAATACTCACAATCTTGTAGTTTCTTCCCTATTTTTTCTACGTTTTGAGCATTTTTGGGGGGTTAGAAGGAATGAGAAAGGCTCTATTTTGAGTGACCTGAGTCATGTATAAAGTGCTTCTATTCAAAGCCTGACTGGGTGAGGTGTCAGTTTGAAAATACACCCGCCTTATCAGACTAAATCACAAAGTTCCACTGAGAAGAACTTCCCACCCACTTAGCTGAAATAATGTCAATTCATTCTATGGGTTCAAAGGAAATCCTGGTGTCTGGTATGGTTAATGGCAGAATTTTTTTTTCAGTTGTGATTGCAATCTCAGTTTTAGAAGGATCAGAGTCTAAGTCTTTCATTATTGTATCAGACTCAGGTCGGGTTGGGCCCTTCCGGCCTGTTTTTGTCTTGTTTCCAGGCAGCGGGACCCAGCTGCTGCTTTGTTGGATGTGGAAAAAAGGTTATATTTTGGCATTTATTGCTAAATAGGTGTATATTGTGACATGAAAAATTAGCTAATCGTGTGAGGAAGTCATTATTTATATTATGGTGACTAAGTCTGCTTTACAACATCGAGAATAACCAGGCAGTTGCTGCACCTCTGTTTAAGCTACCCTGTACAGTATAGTATAATAAATGGTATGCAGGTGGGTGCAGGGAAACACATGCACACCTTGCATGCACAAACATCCATAACAAACTCTTTGGTCTATACAGCAAGACAAGCATTTTCCTATTTAATCAGCCTTTCTCTCTTTATTATTTGATCATCAGTCCATTGTGTCAGACAGGAGACCCCTGTGCTTCTGTTTGTTATGGCATGAGCACAGGCTAGTGGTGACCTCCACTATAGGTGCTGGTGTGTCAGCCTCTGTCTGCTAATGAATGCAAATGATGGCATGTGTCAGCCTATTAGCAGAAAGCCATTTACAGTGCAGCAGCCCTGTGCAAACACCGTCACTCCCGCCGCTGTTTGTTCACGTCCTGTATACCTAATGAAGAAGAGCTCAATTATAACTCCAGCCTCTCTCTCTGTTCCACTCAATATCTCTCTATCTCCCACTCGCTCTCATTAGAGGCGACACTGTTGTCTTTTAGGAGGGGTAAACACTGTTAAACTGCAAATCCATCAGCGATGCCTTGACCCTATAGTGTCCTTTTCTACACACATTCCCATCATGCACCTCAGCTAACCACCCACCAACCCTGCCTTTTCCCCTTTGCATTACCTTGCTCCACTCTCATGTCATTCCCATAGTCATTTTCATTTGAAAATGAGCCCAAAAAAGCTATCAGCTCCATGAGTATCCACAGAGAATGACTTGTCAAAGATTGATACCCCCGGTGCCCTGCAATCAGTTGTCAGAGAGGGGATGAGATGGAAAACGCCTCCGCTTTCTCTCTCTCTCTCTCTCTCTCTCTCTCTCTCTCTCTTTCTTTCCCCCTCTCTCCATCTTCTTCTCCATCGTCTTCTCTTAGGTCTGGGGAAAGCAGACAGTGATAGAGTGAGGTTGTCATTCCCTAGGAGGAGCCCTGGCTTTGCATATTACCCCTTTTCTCCATCACTCTAATGAAAACACCGGAGAGATACCTGGGCCGCAATTGATATCCACACCCCAGAGCGCTGTGATATCTTTATCCATCACGCAGCCTCCCCTTTGCCGTGCGCTCGCCCATAAATGTGTCTCATGTGGCTGCACACAGCACCGCATCCCAGGCCATTCCATATACAGATGGTAGAAATATGCTAAATAAAGCCCATTGTCCTTCCAGGGAATAAACCTTAAGGCTGAAGTGGGATGTGGAGTTGCTGAAATATTGCTGGAATACCAGAGGAAGGCCTAGGCTGTTTATGGTCAAGGACATGGAGAGTGTACAGTGACTGCATAGAGAAAAGAACAGCATGTATGGGATTTAATGACAGTAAAAGTAATTACTTGTAAATTAGTTTGTAACAGTGGCCTCAGCAAGTTCAAGGTGGTAAACATTGCGCTTTGGTAAAGGTCATTAATTCCTTGCACACACTTTGGCGTGTATTGATTCTCGACAAAAATATGTTTAAAATTTGAGTGCTAATGAGAAAATTAGCCTCTGGGTAAATATTAATTTGTTGTTGGTCAACTGTTAATGAACATTAGGCTGTGGGGAATTCTGGCTTCCATGGCAAATTAGGATTTCTACCAAATGACACATGTAGAAAGCTACCTTAGGATAGCAATTACTGCTTAATTCAGTCTAAAAGGTCCCAGCTGTTGCGTTTCTAATCCCAGTTTGTGGCCGTCACATAGGAAACAAACCAAAAAAAGAAACCACATCTGTTTTAGACGGCTTTAGCTTGAGCGCTCTCTCTCTCTCTTTAAGCCTGAGGGAAGGACGAGTGTATCTCTTCTCTCTCTTTCCGTCTGTCTTTGTTTCTCTCCTCATTTTTTCGGCCACTCAGACAAAGCCTGGACACCGTTCCACCTCTGTTGCCCACATCCCCTCAACAACATGCTTCACACTCAATGCCTCGAAGCTTTTACAATATTGCAATACAATGTGCGTTACATTCTCAAGCTAAAGTCTGAGAATGTAAAGGCGATTATAGTTTTCAAGGCAATCTCTTTTGTTTTATAGAGTTTTAGATACCAAAATGAAAATAACCAACACTATAGTTCATAATGACTTCAGTGCTCAAGTGCTTTGTTTATTGCCACATTTACATTCAAACTATACTGTTGACTTGCATTCATTAAGACCTTGTGGATAATGCAGACACAGTGTAAGTATAACCTGCACTTTAAAAAAAAAAAAGTCACCATTGTAATAACAAGGCCTAGTTCTCACGCTCTCCTTCATCCTTTTTCTTTCACAATCTTGCGTGCACACTCACACAGACTGATAGTGTGCATTGTTCGACCACTCAAGGTCAAGTGCCAACTTCATTCATCTCTCCCTTTTTTTTTTTTTTATCTTGCTTGGTTTTCCCTGTAATCTAGTTTTGCACACCCACACACACTCCTTTTCTCTCTGTGCCTCCTCTCTTTTGTCTGCTCACTCTCGGCTCTGCTTTTTTTAAACTCTCAGCATCCTTACCTATTGCCCTGTCACCAGTCAGAGCTCACTTGCACTGTTTTCTCATTTTTCTTCTTCTCTTTCCTCAATAGCTGTTTCTCCTTGGTTGTACTTGTATTGGGTCCGTTTCATTTCTCAATACCCTTTTCCTTCTATTCCTCCTCTGTTTATCGTCACAAAATTTGGAAACAAACATACTTTAAAGGAATAGCTCACCCAAGACACAACTAAAGATATTTAACACTTACTGGTAGTGCAGTGGCAAGGCTTCCAGTCAGTCTTTCTTCACCCCTGTACAATGATGCTTGATGGGTAATGTATTCTGGAGCTCAAACCGTCAAAAATGTACGAGTGAAAAACTCAGCAGCAACAGCTCGTTCCAAAAACACTGACACAGATACCTGACATGACCCAGAAGCCCTGTGGGGAGAAGAATTTAATCGGGAAATATTGCCAGCAGAAGAACACGGGCAAACTGTATCTATGTGCCTGTAATTCATATTGTTTGGGGCCTGATAGGAGATTGTACTGGAGATGAGGAAATAACTTTTTTTTTTTTTTTTTTAATTTGAGAGAACACTTCCTTTAGCTACACATTCACTTTTACTTGTAACATTAGAGTGAATAGATAGAACTTTTTCCAGGAATATCTTTCTTGTCTGGCTGTAATATATTTCTGCATTATATGTCTAGGGCCAATTTTCCAATGGACCTCAATGTTGGCTTCAGCTCCTGGTGCAACTGCAAAGCCTCTCCATCCATCCCGGCGTCCGTCACATTATCAAACCACCGCACCTCTGCAAAGCTCACATTTGCTCTACCTGTAATCCATTTATGCAGCTTACACATCCCTGCAGGAGTGCTTTAACCATTTCTCCAAGGATCGGCCTTCCCTCTGCCCATCTTCCATCATCCAGCTCCCCCATCCTTTGCCCTCTCCTGCCTGTACCCATTTAGTCCCATCATCCATTTCCCATTTTAAACTCCTGAAAACAACAACAACAACAACAACAACAATAACTTTAGATCCTGTGACTTCAGACCCCATTCTGACATGGTTGTAGCATTCAATCACGGTTTAAAGTCAGCCAGTGCTACGCAGGTGACAAAAAGTGATTCTTCAGGAGAGGAGAGATGAGAGGAGAAGAGATAGATGGAGTATTTGTCCCAAGAGGAATTTGTCTTGTACATAAAGAGCAGTGGCAGTACACAAAAACAGATACAGCACATAATGCACACAGAGCTCATTCATCACATAAACTACACAACCATCCATCCAGACTATAGGCAAAGTGAACAGAGAAGCGCAGGTTTGATTTAAAGGTCCTAGTCATTAAACAAACAACTGGATACATGAAACGATGAAGATCAATAGATAGATAGAGAGATAGATAGATAGATAGATAGATAGATAGATAGATAGATAGATAATAGATAGATAGATAGATAGATAGATAGATAGATAGCTAGATAGATAGCTAGATGATAGATAGATAGATAGATAGATAGATAGATAGATAGATAGATAGATAGATATAGTCAGGTTTTATTTGTCTTTATTTATTTTTTTCTTCATTTTTTATTTATTAATTTTTTGGCGGTGTATGAGATGGGGGTAGGGGTAATTTTATGGTCATTTTCTTATAATTGAATTTGAATACATAATTTAAAAAAAATATTTAAGACAGACAGATAAGACAGATACTTGCTTATTTTCAAGGCATTTCTTTCTAATTTGCCCATCACCTTTTCCCTATATTTTAAAAAGAAATCAAGTGAATTTGCTCAGCTTAAGGGTTAAATATGGATTTCATGGGCTCTTCTGGAAACGTATCTAACAAAGCATAAGCTCGGCTGCGCTCTCAGTACTCACACCTCATGCTGCCAGGACTTGGGAATGCTAGACCAATAGCCAATAACCTTTGATATCAATTTCCTCCAAAAGAATATATGGAACCGCTGTAACAGTCCCATGACTCACCTTTGGATCCCAAACCAGACTTTAAAAAGCAAGGTAATAGATGGCGGTGTATTAGTTTGCTGTGTGATGATTTATTGTTGTGGTTATTCTTCAGGGCTTTTTGAAAAGTGAGCACGATGGAGTAAATCCTATTACGTGAGATGTTACACTAACACAGTATAATTCACACACACACATGCACACGCAGTGTGCACGCAAACACGGCCTCTTGCACATTCAAACACATGCATATGCAAACGCGCATTAAAAACAAAGATATGCATGCATGTAAACAAGTAAGCCTTTGCGTGCATGCTTACGTACACATCTAAATAAATACAGTACATATACACTGATGCACACACACTCTTTCACAGACACACGCAACAGCAGGCCTACACACAGACAGGATGAACACAGACGCATGTTCACACGGCTGCACGGATGCATGCTTACACATTTAAACACGAGTACATTCACGCACGTACACACGGTTGGCTGCACACATGCATGCACGCGTTCCCATACATACACCCACACACACACACACTTCCTACTGTAGACTAGCACTGCATTATTCACACCCTTGGCAGATGCCCTTGTCCCAGACTGACCTCCAATTACTTTTCCAGTCCCACTCCTCCCACAGGCTGAAATACCCTGCTACAGAAAAACACTAAAATCTGCTTACACTGTAGCTGCAGAATACAAACTATGGATCATACACACACACTTGACCAGACAAAGACAAGTATATGAACTCACGCCACACGCAAACTCATGCATACACGCTGACTTCAGGTGCTTAGGTCAGTGGGAGAGTAGCCAAGGTGACCGGCTAGTGGAAAGATGAATGTAATTTCCTGATCCCTGACTAGTATCAACCAACAATAGCACATTAGTATGCGCTTTCTCTAACCCACACCTTTCATTTTGGAACCACCCAGCACCATCGCCACCGCAGAGCAACGGTGCACAAACAGAGAGGAACAGAGGCAGGTCTGAATCGATGGTGACAGTCAAAACAAATGAGGGGGATAAATGGAGCAGCTGTTTTCTATTTCACTAAATACCCCTTTTCATATAGATGGGAAAAAAATAATAAAGTGACACAATTAGTGAACCACTCATTTGAAAAACACTCTCTCTCTCTCTCTCTCTCTCTCCCTTTCTGTGTGTGTGTGTGTGTGTGTGTCTCGCTAGGGTAATTATAAGGGCTTTGTAAAAAGAGAGAGAGACAAAAACAGAGGGAGGGAACCTGTAAAGCGAGGTCAGGCAAGGTCGGTCCATTCGCAAGTGAAAATGGTGACGAAAGGGGTCGTGGAAGCACCCGGAGCACGACCGATGCCTGCGGAACAAGGGATGGATATTAAAAAAAAGAGGTAATTTGGATTCGGATAATCATTCTAACTGTCAATGGCTAATTTCGCGGTAACCCTTCAAGCCCTTTTACTCGCTACATTAACAGAAGGTATTGTGAAACAACCCGCTTTTAATGTGTTTAACAATGCATTAAATGACTCGACTAAGCGCCTGAATTAGACGGTGAAGCATTTCCACTACCATGTCAAATACAAAGCCCGGCCTGACAGGTAAGAAACATGTACATAAAGATGTGCTAACGATAATGGGTCATAGTTACGGGTAATTTTACCTTGATTAGCCACTTTATTTATGAATCAACTTCTATAAACTCTTAATAATGGGTATGCAGTAAATCATTAATAATTATCATAGAGGACAGGGGTAATCGCTTGAAAAAGTTTTTTTAGCCTTTTATTTTTAAAGTCATTATTACAAAGTGATACATGCAGCATTTCTGATATTTCTGACAACGCTGGCAACGCTGGCAAACTGAATGTGTGTGTGTGTGTGTGTGTGTGTGTGTGTCTGTGTGTGTGTGTGCCCGTGTGTGTTTTATACAATTTAATAAAATATATCTAACACCGTAAGCTGTTACCTTACTGTCGAAGCAGGAAAATAAATGAAAAGGGAATAAACTGCACTTGAAAAATTGTCTGTATGTAATTTAAAGGAGTAATGGAGGTGGATGAGGCTAACCCACAGAACTTGGCTATAGCCACCAAACAGTGTTGATGTGGGCACTATATCATTACAGCGTATGATTACAGCAATGGCAAAGGAGGTGTTTTGGCTAGCGTAGCTGCCAGTGTGACTTATTGCTGGGAAAAGTCCTTGGATTTTATGACTAAAATTTTCTGCATGAATGGAGTTTCTAAATCCTACCAATTTGGGGTACCATCACGGAGATTGAATACTGTTTTCGGAGCATATGAGCGGTGCCATGTTAAATTTGCACTCCAATAGTCTCGCCTGAGCCGCCGTTGATTAGCCAATTCTTGCTGGAAAAGAACGTGCAGAGGGAGCGCACACCAGGATGCAGGCCTGCGTCAAGACTCTCAGAGGCTGTGGAAGGATAGAAGCTGGCAGTGTCTGTTTTAAAAACAGGCCCAGCCCTGTTTGACCCTCCAAATCCCAAGCGTGCAACTTCTTACCTCATTTCTGACACCTCAGCGGACCCACCCTCCTCCAGACAGAGAAGAGAAGTGCTCGCGGAGCGGATAACACCCTCAGCAGGGTCATCCAGCCTTTTTAAAGTCTCCCCTCTGATAGCGAGATGTAGTAAAACGACTTCCCCTTGTTTGTTTTCTTTAAGCTAGGACAGAAGGGCTGAAAAAAGATATTTGGCACAGACGGCGATGTGTAAGTGAGTGCTGCCTGAAAGTCCCTCCTCTCTCGCTCGCTCTCTGCAGCAGATCTGGGCCAAATCCTATATGGTCCAGGCTGCATGGCAGAGGTAGCTGCAGCCCCAGCTGGAATAATAAGAGGCTGGATGACACTTCCTCCATAAACAGCAGCGGGGAGAGGTCGGGAGGGGGGTCAGCGAGCCTCGCTAAGAGGCCTGCCTGTGACATGGAGCGCCCCTCGCAGACAAAAGGTGGAAGGAGGGACAGGGACGGGGGGGTGCAGTTGGCACCACTTGAAACACACTCCTCACTTGATGTGTCAGCCTCTGTCAAAAGAACGGCCCCCCACTTGAGCTGCAATGAGCTAGTGAGGCTATCCACCGTATGTCTGGGTGTGTGTGTAGGTGTGTGTGTGTGTGCGTGTGTATTTTTAAAGTGACAGGAAACTAAAACGTCATTTTTCATGAAAATGTTTGTGTTATCACCACTGGGTGGAGAAAACCTGCGAGAGTCTGAAGTCTCCTATGCAAAGACAGGCCGCCCAGCTGATCTCTCCTGATTCCAACCAGTAGTTTTGTTGTATGTTTGTTGTTGTTGTTTTGAAAAAATGGATTTGACAGAAAAGAGTGGAGTGATCCAATAAGAACACAACCTCAGTTTTATTCCTCCCGCCCCCATTTGACTGACTGTTGTCTCAGGCTCCAGACAATATTGTTACCATACAAGGGGAACTAAAGCCCACCCAAGCCTGCAGGAAAAATGCAACCCCTCAAACTTCATTTTAATAGTTATTCACTTTTAGAAACTTTCACATCTTGGTAGATGATGTAGATAGCACTCAAAGCAATACTTAAAAAAATGGATGCTTTTAACTAGGTTTACCTTCCCTTTAAGAGAGAGATAGAGAAGCAAAACCCAGACATGCACACAAGTTAGTGTATGCAATGTATGCATTTCTGTGAGAGACAATAAGAACACAGGGTAGCAGAGACAGAAGTCTTTTTTCACACCGCCTGAAATGACAGATACCACATATGCTAATTGCTTTTGAGAGTAGCTTGCGACAGCAGACAAGACCACCCATGCCTTACTTTAGCGCTCAAACCAAATGAAAACACTTCCCAGGGGCCTGTGCCTTCTCATAAAACCCAAACCACAAATTTCCCAACTGTCTCCAGCTTTATCACCTTCAGTAGGCGCAGACATCCCCCATCTTGGCGGTTTTCATTAACTTGATATCCTGTCAAGCCCCTGTTTGACCCCCTGGGAAACCCCCTATGGTCCTGTGTGATGTCAGACTCAGCTGGATCGAGATCACCTGTGGCAGACATTCAAATGCCAACCACTGTAATGAGATCTGTGATGAATATCAGTGGTGCAAACCCATATTTTTGGGGTTTCATCCTGTGGCTGTCACAACTGTGTCACAGTAGAACAGGGTTTTATTTTTCAGCAATTGCTTTGGTTTGTCAGCGATCAAAGCAGGAGGATTTGCACTTGTCAACCAAAAGAAACACTTTCATCCAACATTTGGTGTAGAAACTAAGTTCTCACTGTGGAAAATCAGACATTAATTTTCAACTAATTCCAACTTTGTTGATAAGGAATGGAATTACACCATTTGATACACATGACTTGAGCCTGTAATACTTTATCGCCAATTGAGGAGGAATAAGAAGCCTAATTGTGTTTTTCATTTGGACAAATTTGTCTTTGGCCCCTGCCTTTTTGAGAAGCAAAAGTAATTATCTCTCACACGCATGCTTAATATCACTTTGGAAAATGTGTCATATTAAGCAGAGCTGTGATGAAGTTGCTCCATTAAATCTGTTGGCAGGAGTGGTGGCTCTCTAATGAATTCTGCAAAGTAAGGCACATTGAGTCAACTCTCTTGGAGAACACACCGATGAAACAAAGGGTCCTCGGCTTCAGCCTGTGAGCTGCAGTACAACATTGCTTGGCAGCAGGTTCCTGAATAAAGACATGAGGTCACACTCTGACTCAAGTGACTAGTATGAAATTAGTATTTTGATTTGGTACTTTGACAGAAACAGTGTATATGTGCGGACCACATTGAGAACAAAATTTTTTATGGGTTTGTTTGGAGTGAGGAACATGGCCACAAGGCTTGGATCTGCTAGGAACTAAGGCCAAGTTCTTAAATCCAGACCAGGGGAGAGATGCATTAAACTCATGACTAAAACTGTGTGTACACACAAAGCCAGAAATATGCACATGCATTTGTCAGTTTTATAAAGACGTGCGTACTCATGCTTCTCTTTTATAAACCTCAGTCACTGAGGAACTGGGTGTACTTGCACAAGCCTTTTTCCACTTCCAGAATTAACCATAAATGTTTTTTTATACCAATTCTCCGCTTGCTACCAGTCTTTACACCTGTCAATAAAACAAACAGGAAATCAAAAGAGCCCTTTCACTGATTGTATTGCACCTCGAGGTTCTCCAGCAGCCAGAAAAGCTGTCATTACACACGGCTGAGCAGTTCTTCATACCGTCCACACAATGAATTCATCAGATGGACCTAAACCATCAACAGCAGACAAATCTCAGAAATGTTTCAGTGATCGTTCGTAGTGCTCTTACCTAAACCCACAGTACCAGGTGTGTCACAACTAAGGATAAAATAAAAAGATTATCAGCTAATCAAACGTTGTCTCACTTATTGCAAATTAAAAGTATAATCAAATTTATCTCTCAAAAGGTAAATAATGTTGTCTTAATAACTGTGCATTTGATCGGCATTTCAGAAATCTCTGCAGCTGGTTATCAACCTAAAGAAATGTTTTCCTAAAGCATTCTGTCTCCCCCCTGATGTTTCTCCTCCACCTCATCACATCACTGTCAGATTGCTAGAAAAATATGGATAAGCACAGTCTAAAGAATGTGTAAGGTGCACAAAGTCTGTTTTTATAAAGCAGACTTTTGGTAATTTGTCACATTTTGATTGGATAACCTCTGGACTTGCATGAACTATTGATTGAAAAAATCATGATAGTGAAGTTGTTTTTCTATATTTATAAAAAGTTGATGTTGTGGAGATACTTTTTAAAATGTATCTCATTTTTTTACCTGACAGCCGTATTATATTACTGGAACTGTACATATTTACAATATACATTGAGCTTTCACCCTTATGTCTTCCTTGTAATATTTGCATATATGTCTGTAACCCATACCCATACTTTCATATTCTTCTTAGCATGTGACTTCATATAACCTCAGTTTCCTTTCTACTTGATCAGTTTCTTGTTGCTATTAATGTTTTTAATGTTTATTCCTTATTCTATTTGTGTGCTTGATTCTTGAATACACTTTCCCCTCTGCTTGTTTTTCCCATGCTGAGTCTTATTACCTTTAATGTTGCAACAACTGAATTCCCCCACGGTGATCATTAAAATTTCATGTTATCTCTTAATTTGGCTAGTGTGGGCATCTGCACCTGAAAAACAGCTCTTTAAAGTCGAGTGCTTTTGGTACAGATAGCTCTCAAGGCTACAGCATTAACCCAGACACCTGGTTCACCTGCAGGTGCCTGGTCGCACCCCTTCACTTTTGACTGTTGACCCCCAGCCAAGGCTTGTCAGAGGTCAGCTGCCCAGCTCCTGGCCGGTTGGCAGCCTGGAGCGGACGTCCCACAGCCAACCTGAGTGAAGGATAGCTCTACTAACTCGCGGACCCATGTAGCATTCCCCTCTGTGGTGCTGAGTGTTTTCAGTACAGATGTTTGTCATAAATATTCATAAAACGGCCTAATGGCAATCATTACTCCAGTTCGGTCTCTTTGCCTTGGCAGACCCCCCAGTGAAGCACCGTGCCAAAACGACTGTTGAACTCTGCACTCTAGTGGCCATCGTGATTGATTAGGACTGTCATCACAAGAATTCTCCGGTTGCGCTCGCTCACTCAGCTGGCCAGACAAACATATGACAACCGCAAACACAGAGGTATTACACCGACACACAGGCTCATGAATAGGCATCTAATTCACAGATGTGATCGGCCATCAATCTCTCTCACTGTGTGTGTGTGCGCGGTGTTCAAACACGTTTACATGCTTGTTTAAGGAGAGGGGTGCAGTCTCGTTACCGTCCCGTTGAAAGCAGTTCATTTACGGTTGACAGACGCCCCCTTCTCTTTCCTATAATCCTTTGTGAAAGGTTTAAACCAACAGGCCTCGCCCAAGGTCAGAATGAGAGGAAAGGTGGGTATGCGGGTGCCACAGGGATGCCAGAGGAAGAACCTGGAGAAAGAGGGGGGTTTTGTGAAAGACGTGTAGAGAAAGAGGGATGTTGACAGAGTGCTTTAAGGCATTCTGAAAGTGGATAAGGGTCAATGAAGCCCAAGGGCTTTCCCTACCCATTCTGACAAGTAAGTGTTTAAACGGTAGCCAATAAAAGCGTTACAGGGTGAGTGGCAGGGGGCTGACTGCAGACCTAACTTTAAAAAATACTCCTCGTTTTCCTCTCTCCGTCTCTCTCTAACCTTCGCTCACTCCCCGCCTCTCTCCTCTTTCTCATTCTCGGCGGCCCACAGCTCCCGCCTGCTCTCTCACTTTCTGACAGCGGCCTCTCCTAAGAGTCTGAGAGGCCTCCATAAATCTAGTGGGATTAAACAAACCAAGCTATGGGTCCCCTCCAAATTAAACCGGGGCAGAACCACTCAATAATCCGCAGGAGAGAGAGAGGGAAGGAGGGGAAATAAAAAAAAGCAGCAGCAACTCTGGCAGGGCGCCCACACGTTCAGTACAGGATGCAATGCGGGAGAGAGGGAAAAAGGAGGTAAATATAAATAAACACACATTCATAAATAAACAGTTATATAAATGATTAGACACACACAGATCTTTCCAGCCTCTTTTTTTTTTTTTTTTGCTGGGAAAAAATACTGAATGACATTCAAAGATAAATCCAAGCTGAACTTTTTTTTTTGATTAATTTCTGTTTGCTTTCCGATCAGTTTACCCAAATGTATAATTTTCTCATAACTCCTCCATAAGACTCTCTGGCCTTTGCTAACTTTCATCTTACGAGTAAAAATCTGGTGTTCTAAGATGCCCCCCCCCCTCCAACTCAGATGTGGCACAGTAAAACACTTCATAGAGGATTTATGTTTATATTCAAGAAGCTTAATTTTCCTCGTCTTCTTTTCCCTTGCTATTTCAGCGACTTAGGCACGACTGACTTTTTCCTGGGACACAAAATATAGTCAAGAGTGTGTGCACTTGTGTGTCTTGTGTTTGCATACTGTATGTGTATTATTGGTATGTGTATATATTTGCGTGAATTACATGCATCAGACACTTAGATTTGCATGCCACCGCTGCCACCACTTCTCTTTCCAGTGGTGTTTGATGGAATGCAACTTGAAAAGCTGCTCCTCTGCGAACTTTCACTGGTGTATGAGACTTTTCCTTTCTATTGGCTGAGGGTAGAGGGAGGTGAGAGCGGAGGAGGAGGAAGAGAAGGAGGAGGAGGAGGAGGAGCGGTGCACATGGAGGTTCTCCTGCTCTTTTGCCTCTCCTCTGTGCTCCTTTGGGAACCTTTGTTGGCACACACATGGCTGTTTGTTTGAGCCGCTCCACAATACTCCCACTCAGAGGAGGAGAACTCCTCAGGGGTGTTGGATTGCACCTTGTGGCTTTCCTTTCCTTTTCCTCTCTCTGTGCCGTTGTGAAGCTGAGTAGAGTAGGGCAGGGCAGGGCAGGAGGCTGGGGATGGCGCACAGATTAATCTGCTCCTGAGGGGTAGATGGGGCCCAGTGTTGCACATGAAAGCACTGGGAAAGTGGACACTGGATCTCTCGTTCCTCGCTAAGGTCTGTTGACTTAATCTGTCTGTCCGAGGATAAAAGGGGCTCGTCGGGTGAGGAGTGAACTCGGGGCCATGGCTCATTGAGAATATTATAGAGTTTTAGCTTTTCACAATTACGATCTGTGCTTCTGAACTCTGTGTTTGAGCGTGTGTGACACCAGACCTGGGCTGAATAATATTTGCAAATGATATTTATTTAAAGCGAAGAACCAGATGGGTGGGGTTTACCACATCAGAGGAATCCAGACAGCATCGGGTCAGTTGTTAATTAAAAAAGTGTACAGAATTGACTTTGGAGCTGATTCCTGTCATTGTCTACACTTTCTCATTGTATCATATCCCATGTGGCAAACCCCACCCATCTGGCATCCAAATATGCCAAGACAGATCAATGAAAACTATTTATAACCACCATTTGAAGCAGTACACACCTCTTTTTTTTCTTAAGATTATCTTTTTGGTAATTGCTCCTTTATCAGACAGTCACAATGGACAGAGACAGGAAAGACAAGGCAGAGGGGGGAAACATGCAGCAAAAGGGTCAAACCCAGGCTGCTGCAGCTTTGCCTTGGTGTTACATGGTATGGGCTCTACACACCTCTTTTTTTAAAAGGGGCATTAAATAATTTCTTACTTTAAAGCTGCACTATGCAAAATTGCATTTAAGTGAGGTCTCTTTACACTCAAAAACATGAAATTTGAAAGTTGAAATGACATGTTCTTAGTGCTGGCCTGATTGTCTTGCTGCTAAATTATGTGCTAATTCCTTGTTTTCTGTCAGGTGAGTCTACCTGTGGTGACCAGGGGATTGAAACCTTGAGACCTAGAGAAATATAGGTCAAACTGGCAAAACACAAGCACTGAATTGGGTAAGTGTTCATTGGTATTGTCCGACAAAGCTCTCCTACAACTATTTCAGTTGTATCTCAAGCATCGTAGACCTCTGCTTACCCACTCAGCTACCACAGCATCACACCACCACTTTAAAGCATCTGAAGATGTGTTCCTGCGTTCTTTTGTCTGTATTTGAGCATACTGCACAACAGCCCTGGGTCGAGTTGTACTTGTCACACATGATTCCTAGCTTTTGTTTTAACCAACTTCAAGCAGCAGATGGGAGAGCTTCAGAACAATGCAGATAGTGTCACATGAATGAACAATCACACGAATGTTTGCCAAATTTCAAATCGGCAAAACTTTCTGGGACTTGTTATACTGTCTTGTGCAGCAAGCCCCAAACAGGGTAAAACAAATGCCGAGCATTATTTGCAAACACTAGTTGACCCCGGTCTGTCTGCTGCAATAAATTATGCATCAGTGTATTCAGGCTGTAGCCATTTGTTGAATATAAAGAACAATTAAAAGAAGGTTCTTAAATCCGATATTCTAATTACTTGACATTATTCCAACTGCTCAACATTTCCTCAGTTTCATTGATCATGTGTCACCAAGTTCAACAAATCTTGACTTCTCTAAAAGCGCGAGTCAATTGCCAGACTAATTCATTGATTGGTTTCACCTGTTGTCTGCCCCCGAAAATGCTTTTAAGTTTCATGGTAAAGATTCCCACTCGGCTCTATTTGGAGACTTTAGCCTCAAAAACAAAGATATTCATTTAGAGGACCTTTGCCTTGCAAGGATTTATTTGCACGCTGCAATCGATGGCACCTGTAGGTCAAATTGCTATTTTTTCCACCGCTAAAGGAACATTTCCCAAAACCAAATCATTATAGGCAACAAGGGAGCTTTGTGAGTTAGAGACAGACAAATTGATGGGCCTACTTTGGGGATATTTTTAGGACACACTGCTTTCATGCTTAGCCTAAATGTCATATAATATATATTGAGGCACTCAAAATTCGGTGATTTGGGCTAAGTGCCTTTTGCCAGTCATCATAACGAGGGCGTGTGTGCCAGCCCTATATGGTATTTTCATTTGATCGTGGTCGACTCACTATTTCAGCAGGCAAATTTAGGCCCCTCAAAGGCAGCGTTCACACTTTTGAGCCATTAGCCCCGAGTGGTGGATCAGAGCTCTCTTTAAAGGCTCTTTGCATCTGTTTTCCGTTTAGATGTCATAAACGTGAAGTGTATATATACCAAGGTCATGACAGACAGATGGTGCCGTAATGATTTTCAGAGCCTGGGCCAACCGACGGCAGGGGAAGTGCATGGTCCTGCTTAGGCTCTCCTCACAGTGCCTTCACTGTAGCTAACACAGGCCTTTTCTTCCTCAGCATGCTGTGGAAATGAAATGGAAGCCCAAAAATGCCAGTTTAACCTTCAAAGGACAAATTGTCATTTTTTTTTTTTTTTTAGGTTTGGGGGGTGGGAGAGAGAGGGGGAGCTGGAGCTGAGTAAATTATGCCTAAATTGCAGCATATTCCGCCAATATTATTTACATGGCTGTCACTTTGGCTTGCTGTGGAGCTGCTCACAGGCCTTTTTATTTCCATTTTTGCTGACAGCTCAGGGCTCATCCCTGAACCGTCATAATTTGCTGTTCTGCTTCTTCTCGGCGTACTCTGTGCTCTGTCTCCTCTAGCTCGCACTCGCTCTAGCATGCTCGCGCCAACTTTCACACACATACACCTACTGTACATGCACACTTGCCCATTTTATTTCTATCACCCGCTGTCTCTCTATCACTCCGCTTGCAGTCTCCCCCTTGATCACTCCTCTGAGTCTCTCCTTCTCACTCATTCACACTCTCCTCCTCCTGGCTCCCTTGTTCTTTGCCTGTGAGGATGTCTGCGTGGTGTTTGTCCTAAAGTGAGGGGAACAGGCTGAGAGTTCAAAGACGTATGTGCAAAGATGCCAGATATAACGAGAGATGGCTACACAAACATGGTGGTGATCAAGCCCGTCCGCCCGAACCTAGGCAAAAAGACATAAAACTCTATCGCCGATCACACACTGAACTCCAACTTATCCTCCCATCAGCGGCAATCTTTATAGCGCAGACATGGGCTTTCATTCCCCAGCTTCGGGAGGAGCCGCGAAGATCACAAACTGCCCTAGAAACTGTTATTCCTCACAGGCCCCTTACCACAGTTAGTCGACATATAGGGCATCTAGTAGTGATATCTTTTTATAGTCATTTTGATCAGTCTCTCCTTGAACTGACTACCCAGAGACCCTCACTAAGGGCTGTGTATGCCTTCTGCACACCTCCCATGATCCATTTGGATGCAGAGTGCTGCCTTGTTCCGGCGCTCCTTGAAGAAATTCTGGCAAAAAGAATAATACTAATAATGATGATGATGAAGCAGGGAGGGGGGAGAAAAGGAGAAGTGACAGGTGAGGGAAGGAGACAAGCACAAGCAGTGAGGCACAGAGAACTGCCAGGGTCTGAGGCACACGCACTCACACACACACACACACACACACACACACAGAGCGTCTTCGCCGGCACCATCGCCTGTGGAAATCAAAACATTTCCACCAGGTTGTGTAGATGAAGCGAAAATCCAGGGGTGATGCCTGCTGTGTTTATCTCCTATTCTCTTCCCCCCTGGAGGGGGTGAGGGGGCTGAGGCGGGTGAGGCGGTGCGAAGCCTTCATTCCCTCCCCGACCAGCCGTCTGTGATGTCCCAGGAGCTGACAGCCATTGACTGACAGCTGCTGTGCTTTTGGGTCTGGTGCACTTCTTTTTGTTTGTTTGTTTGTTTATGTATTTGTTTGCTTTCCGTCTGCACTTGGCTCCTGTTCTGGAATGTGTTCACATTATGCTTCCGAGGAGAAAGGTTTCCTGCTCAAACACCTATGTGTTTGTAGCTGGAGGCATACCCTGCAAATTAGACTTACAGGGCCCCATGCGCTTTTTGCTCATTTTGGGGTTTTTTTTTTCTAGTGCGTTTGTCCTCTCTCAAATCTGCTGGGATTTTTGAAGCTGCATAAATCAAAGCCAGCATGCATATTGTATTTGTGTGCAAACATACACTCTGTTTCTTTCTCTCTATTTCCAATTTCTCACTTTTTTCTGGGCAATTAGGGCTTTGGAAAGGAGAGTGCTGAAGACTGATTCTCTGTAAATTAGGTTTTGATGTCCCAACCTCAAGAGTCATGGTAGCAACTGCTGACCACAGTAATACTCCTGTGTTTTGTCTGGTGCCATGCACACCCTGGCTTGCTATGCACCTCGACAGAGACACTAAATCACAGATCTCACAGCCAGCATCGGCAAACACTTTGCAATTTCACAGAGATCTCATATGAGTGTACTAATCCACTAGACAGACAGAGAGAGAAAGAGACAGACAGAGAGAAAACGAGAGAGAGAGAGAGAGAGAGAGAGAGAGAGAGAGAGAGAGAGAGGAAATATGAGGCCGGCATATCTTAACACTCAGGGTGCCTTTAGTTTGAGTTTTACCGTGCTTCATTATTCACAGCCAGGCCATGAAATTAATAGCCTCTTAGAGATGACGACAGCGTCTGGTAGAACCTGCCCATTCCCACTGCAAATACATATGCCGTTTTTGCTGTGCTTTTTTTCCCTGCAAATTTGATTCAAAATGTCTGCCTGATGATGAGGTTACGTTCCTAGTGGGGGGGTGTGGGGGGGGGCTCCTCTGTGAATGTAATTGTTCCAGTTTTCCCCCAAGGAAACCATGCGTGATTTGACAAGGCCGTCTGTTCCTCAGCAGTCAAATACATGTCAGTGAAAGTTGTCGTTGGAAGCTCTCTATCAAGCATTGGAGCCTATGCTGGGGTAGGGATGGTGCCCTGACAGCGCTAAAAGAGCCGCTCTCAAACCGACAGGGAAATTAAGAAATGGATTCAACTAATCAACCATCGGAATTCACCTTTTTTTCCTCCTCTTTGTTAGCTTTGCCTCACACTGTGCACCTTCACTGGTGTGGGCCTCGTTTTTGAGGGGAGACTTGGCATTCCAGCATAAATCCATAACTCAGTTGAAGGATAAAAGTTAATGACCTTAGCATCTCATTTTCTGAGGGGCCTGCCTTTGGAGTGTCGCCTTTGAAAAGCACCTCGCAGCTCAATGGGACAGAACAGACGAGAAGAGCCACTCTGCCATGGAATGTATAATGACATCTTCTATTATAGCCCAGAATGGTTATAGGCCATAAAATCGCAAGTGCTCATCTAGGAGATCCCATGGACAAAAAAAGGGGATGAGCATGTGTGGGCAAGTATGGGACAATAGTCTCTTTCCCTTGTCTCACTTTCAGTGTGTCTGTCTGTTTCTGTCCATTTCCTTCTCATAAATCTGCACTAAATCAATGTGCACCTAGAGAGGCCTATAAAATGCATTTGCAAATCTAATGGAGAAGAATTCTCTCTAAAAATAATAACCAGAGGGTACTCTCCTGATCCTGCGAAACACCACCGCAGTTCACATGCATAAGGTGCACACTCTCCTCAAACTAAGACCCTCAGTTTTGAACCTCGCACATCTGCCTCAATCCCGCTTATGACTCACTTGCCGTTTGCCATTTTCTACAGCGTAACATGAATCCCAGTGTAGCTCTCCCTGCTCTTTCAGCTAATGTGCCCCCGATCAACACGGTATGATCTTAAAGTTTGTGAGGTATTTCAAGGAGGTTGAAATTAAATCAGCGTCTCCTCCCATCAGGATGAATGAAGAAACTCAAAACCAGAAAGCTGGAATACACACATACACACAGACATTGTCAGCTCTAAGCTCACACATCCAGAGCTGTTAGCCCCAGCTACCTTAACCCTGACTATTCAGTTGGGTGCGAGCCAACGCTTTTAGTCATAGACCAAATTTTCACCTCACTCCCTCTTTTTTTGTTCTCAGATATAGCCTTGGCCGGGCTCCCAAACTTAAATGGCTGATTTGCTGTGGGTTAACTGGAGAATGGGAGGGTGAAGTCATATATATTGTGTGTGGGGAGGGTTAGCTGAGTGGTAGATCAATTTGGGAGAATAAAGAGCGAGCCAGATGGCGGTTGGATCCGTTTCCAAGGCAGATGGGGTAAAATAACAGTAGATGAACGGTTCAGGTATTTATTACCCGTAAAGTTTGAATATGAATTGTGCATGATTGCATTTTAGCTTGAGTAGACCGCACTGATTTGTTGAAAACATCAGATTATCATCGGAAATTGCCAATAGCTACCACGGAAGCAACATTTGCTCTCAAGGTGGTGTTGAAAATCAATACAGATTGCTGAGATCTTGATAGCTTGTGATTCCATCAAGGGTACACACACTGATTATCTGCTAGATACAACATATCAACCTGGCGATGAATACTGATGAAACTGTCCAAACCCATTATACTAAGCACACATTAGCTCTTGTTGGGAAGGTGAAATCTCAGGGCCTCTAGTTCTGTTCAATTACATAGGAGCAGCTTGTAAACCAAAGGAAGTGAATGCTGGATCAATAGCAGCACAGACCTTGTCTCTCAAAGTCTGGGCTTATAGTTTGGCATGGACTATCATGGGTGTCCATCTTGATGTGTGTGTGTATGTGAGAGAGAGAGAGAGAGAGAGAGAGAGAGAGAGAGAGAGAGAGAGAGATATGGTGTCTG
>OMLB01063230.1:31617-43421 GCA_900302555.1 Myripristis jacobus | reverse complement strand
AGTCTGACAGAATGGACGGCTCTGCTTGACTGACAAATCATCCACTGTCAGAGAGGGAAGCGAGGGAGAGAAAAGGGAGGAAGAATGGAAGGGATGAGAGGGAGAGAGGAGAAGAAAAAGAGAGGACAGATTGAAGGGAAGAAGGAGAGAAAGGGGGAGGAGAAAAAGAAAGAACCTGGGAGGGATGGAAGGGCACAGGACTTCATTTTTTTTTTCCTCTGAGGGAATGTAGAGACTCAAAGCGAGGGACAAGTGAAATAGTGCAGAGCTCAGCCCAGGCCAGTTCACTTCCCCCCTGCAGGAAAGAGAGAGAGAGAGAGAGAGAGAGAAGGAGAGAGAGAGGAGCGAAGAAGGACAAGCAAGGAGATGAGAGACAAAGGCATTGTGGGGAAAAGGAGGATAACAGGAGTGGACTGGAGTTAAAGAGGAGCAGGGAGAGGTTAGGTGTGAAGATATGAGAGGAGAAGTGGGTTTTAACTCTTTTAACTCCTTAACTAGAGAGGGGGGGAGGAGGACAATACAGTGTGTGTGTTTTTCTGGGAGGTTAGGGTAAGGAGAGGAGAAAATGAAGAAGGGGGGTTGAGACGTCATTAAAGAACTCTAATGACCTGCTGATTGACGAGGGGCCCAAACTCTGACCCCAAATTACTGCAGAGCCTGAGAACCAGAGCTGTGCTGTGCTCGCTCTCTCTCTCTCTCTCTCTCTCTCTCTGTGTGTGCGCGTGTGTGTGAGAGAGTGTTACTGTGTGTTACTGTGTGTGTGCGTGTGTGTGTATGTGTATAGGTGGGGTAGAAATTAGCTCCCCATTCCTATACCTGCTCAACCTGCCAAAACACCCCATAAAATATTCATTCTATGGTGGATACACACGCACACGCACACACACACACACACCCCAATGGTATTCACACATATGAGTACCTCCTATTCATCAGAGTGACATATTCTCCCACTGGTAAAGTTCTGAGTTATGTGCACCTTTATATGATGGCACACACACACACATACACACATGCACACATGCACACAAGTAAACAGTAAGATACAGAAGCAGCCAAACATTTGTAGCCAAATGAAGAACAGATGAAGCAGCCATGAGACACTGCTGAAACACATGTTCTCACACACTCACACACACACACACACACACACACACACACACACACACACACACACACACACACACACACAGACAGACACACAAACAATCTTAATGTCCATAATCATGCTTCATGTACCGCAGCTATTTTTCTGTCCTCCACGTTCTCTCTCTCTCTCTTACACTCTCAATTCATTTAAATTCAGTGTGTGTTATTGGCAATGACAGGTTACAGTTAAAAAACAAACAAACAAACAAACAAACAAGGACACTGCCAAATCATATAAGAAGAAATTAATAATCAATTAATTACTGTTTATAAAATCTATTCGTTTTTGTGTTTCATGCCACCCAGGCGTCCTCCCTCACTTTCTTCACACACACACGCACTCTCTCTCTCTCTCACACACACATACACACACACACACACACACACACACTATTTTCCACTTTATGAGTGAACAAACACAGTTGCTGTTGTGGACAGATGCAGATAGTCAGGCTCTTGTTAATAAATGCCACACACATTCTCAGAAGGACATAAAAATCTTACTGGATGCAAATAAAACAAACAGCAGGAACCAAGAGAAAAAGAAAGTGGGGAAAGAGGGAGAAAGAAAGAGAATGTGCAAGTGTGTGTGTGTGTGAGTGTGTGTGTATGTGTGTGTATGTAATTGATAGGACAATTTGGCCCACAGCACACTATGACCTCATTGCTTGCCTGATTTCTCAGCATTCACATTTTTACACAAATTCAAGACCAGGTTTACATTGAATGCTAGTGGGCATGCGCACACACACGCACAGACACACAAACACACACACACACACACACACTGCTCTTTCAACCGCTTAAGGAAGCTATTTTCCTGAGCGCAGACAAACCACAGACTAATTTAGGAGCACAATGCTGCGGCTGTTGACACATAAACACACACCCGCACACACTTACATGGCAGAAAGACATGCACACACACATTCCTGGTGCAGAAACACACAGGCCTAAGTGTGTCCAGACGATATCTTAAAACAACTTTGACTTGTGGTGTGTGGGGTGGGATAAAGTGGTGAGAAGCACTGGCTGCTACCTAAAACAAAGACTGGGCGGATAGAGCATGAGAGGAAACAAGAAGAGAGAAGGGGAGGCAAGACGGAAGGACAAGAAGAGGAAGAAGAAGAAGACAAAGAAGAAGAAACGTAAAAAGAAGAATGGGATGAAAAAGGGAAAGAAAAAGAGGACGGATTCCGAGGAAAAGAAACAAAATAGCAAAAGAAAGATTATTTTGGTACCGGCATCCTTTTTAGCTGAGTGAAAGAGCAAGAGAACAAGAATTAAAAAAACAAGAAACACAAGAACAAGACCAACTAAAAAAGGTTTATAATCTGCTATAGAAAGAGAGAGCAGGGAAAGAAAGAGACAAAGAGTAAATAAGACTGAAAGAAAGAAAGATGGAGAGAGGGAGGAATGCAGCCAAAGACCTGGAGCGTTTCAGAGGCCCAAAAAACTCCCTTTGGCTCATAAGGGGAGAACAAGAAATCCACTCTGTACTGACACACACACACACACACACACACAAATATATGAAAACATGTATGCACGCAGAGACGTTCACACACAGTCTGTGGAAGCAGATGGTGGGATAGCGGTAGGGCTGGCAGTCGCGTTTACTCTCTATTCATCGTGATTGTTTTTTTCCTTTCGACACTGTTGGATGTAATTGCTCTCCTGGTGGTGAGTTGGCAGTGTTTTTTGTAGCGGTGTTGCTATGTGTATCTTTGGAGTGTGGGTGTGTGCGCACTTGCGTGTGTGTTTGCGCGCACTTGCAACGCCAAAACTGCACCGTTGCAGTTTGCGGTTTGGGGATAAGGTAAAGACGAAGAGGGGGAGGACGTGCTTGCCGGTGAGAAAGAGTGCTAGCAAAAGGCAGAGAAGAAAGTCTCAATGGGTCATAATAATAATAAAACAAGCGGCACGTCCCAGCTAGAGGAGGAGCGAGGAGGAGGAGCGGGGAGAGCCAGTTGGACGGCATCACATGCTGTAGAGTTATGGCAGTGAGCTAAGGTGAAACCAACTGGGAAAAGTAACACAGTACAACTCTGTGGGAACAACAAATGACAGCCAGTCAATTTGAAACCACTATAACTAAAACAAAGCTACAGTGGTAGCCATTGTTAAAAATCCCCCCGCCCGGCGTCGAGCTCATGGGTGGATATACGACTAGGGAGCTTTAAACTGCAGAGTGAGGAGAACTGACCATGATTATAGAGAAAAAAGAGGAGTGACGGTGTTCAGACAAATCTGTACAGTTTGCCTGCCCTGGTGGTTAACACCATGGCAACCGCAAACCATTGGCTCGAGGGCTGAAACTGAGTTGCTGAGTATTGCTATATCGTTTTTTGTAATAGAGCCGACTGTATCGATGCTCTATGGAAGCAGTATCAAACTCAATCACTAAAGAGACGGTATTAAAAAAAAATCTTAGTCTTTTCGAGGGCCAAACAAGGCCCACATTTATTGCAGGCCCTGTCCCCTCCTAGCTGGAGGATAGCTGGGTGTAAGTCTGTCTTTCATGGAGTGACAACATGTGACAAAGTGTCCACCAGAAGTGTCCTTTCTCTGTCTGCTCTATTATTGTGGGAGGTGATGGCGCTCGATAGTGGCTGTTTCACTCTGAGCTGTGGAGATAGTCATCTTTTTGTAGGATCTGTCCATGAAGAGTTTACTCATATGATGAGACTGTGTATGGAAACCAGAGTTCTGCTCGCAGATCCTCCTCGACCTCTGAAATGGACCATATGGAATATTGTTTTTGAGGTGGTGGGAATGAAAAGACCAATAATGCGCCAGTGAATTGCAATCAGATGTTTGTTTGTTTTTAAACAGTGTAGTATGTAACTTAGAGTAATCTCCTTTGAAAATAGGAAGGTCTAGGAGGTCGGTCCTGTCTGTGGAGTGTTCAAACAGACAATTTAATGTTCTTATTAGTGTTATTAAGATAATTAGAGAGATCCATCAAATCATTGTGACTACTACTGTAAAGAAGAAAAGTATCATCAGTAAATCTACAATACATTTTTATGTTATCACTAAAGCAATTCACAGCTGGGTTGAAGACATATACAGATTCCCAAAGTCCCAAATAGAGGCAAGCATATTCATGGGCAAAGCTAGAGCCCATGCTGGGTCCTTTACTGTGTCTGAAAAACCTGTCTTGAAACAGAGACACATTATTAGAAGGTAATAACTGTCTTGATGCAAGCGATCCACTGAGTGAGTTTGTGTTTCCTAGGATATCGACAGGAATTTCTAATTGCCTTAAATTCATTCTCTACAGCCTTTCCCGATAACCATAACCAACTTCCACCAAACCCAAACCTTAAACCTAACCTTAGACAGAGACAATGAGGTGGAGAGAGGGAGAGAGTGAAAAACAGGCAGACACAGAATGATAGCAGGAAAGAGAGAGGGAGAGAAGACGGAATGACATAAAGAGCAAAAGAGAGAGAGAGAGAGAGTTATTTCCAGTTCTTGGCCCAGAGAGAGCTGCTGGTACAGTGCTTTTTCTCTCTCGGGGTAAAGAGGTAGGAGGCCTCCTTCCCTCTCCACTAATCACACTTAATGATTCAAATGGGCCCGAGACATGCCTTTGAAATCAAATCCACTTACAACCATACACACACACACACACACATACACCAAGAGTGAGACAAAGACGCACACAGGTAGATGCACTTTTACACACACACACACACACACACACAAACTTGTACAGGAGCACAGCGAGCAATTGTTGTAGAGGACAGGAGAGGAGAGGAGAGGAGGATGTAACTAAAGAAGTGTGAGTTTGCCTTGTGGATGTTTCCAATCCATCAGCAAGCCCCTAACTAGCCACACAGTGCCACAGCTAATTGCTCCTAACAACCTCATAGAAACACACACACACACACACACACACACACACCAACACACAAATGCACAAAGAATCATGTAAGGGAAAAAGTCGAACAAAGGCCTACTCAACCTACACCCACACAGTTACATGCACGCACTCACACACATACGCACGTATACACACACACACACACATTCACAAGTGGCACATGTAAAGGAAAAAAAAGTCGAGCCAACTGGTGACCATAAAATACTGGTCTGTCAAACTATTCGGTGTACTGTTGGTGTATGAGTGCCTGTGTGTGTGTGCATGTGCGTGTGCGTGTGTGTGTATGTGTATGTGTGGGTACGCTAAGTGAAACTCTAAGGCAACATCAGGCTCCTATAGCGGCATTTCCTGAAAGTTCTATGCAGCAAAAGATATCCTCTTTCACACACACACATGCACCCACCCACCCACACCCACACCCACACATAGACAGACACACACACACACACACATACATAGGGTCAAAGAGTGAGCCTGCAGGCTGCAGGCTTACACCCAGCAGGCTTCAAAGTGAACTGCCCAAGGATAAAATAAAGCTTTACTTTCCATATTTCAAGGAATTATTGAATTTGCACAGACATTGTGTTATGGTTTACTGAAAGGGAACCAGTAGGCTTAAGACGGCAGTTTTTGGTTTTGGTTTCATGTCCTACATAATGACATTTCCTCTAACTCTTAGCAATTGCAGATCTTAGACAGAGAAAGAGAGAAAGACAGAGAGAGATAACAATGATACAGAATAAATTATAGAATTCAAGAGGACATAAAGAAGAAGTGGTGAGTGTGAAATACTGGGACAGAGAGAAAAATCAAAATAAGAGAGGAGATTGACCGCACCGACAGTAACCATTAGCAGTAAAGGAATGCTACATGCTCCAGGGCTGCACCACAGGGAACTGGCCTTGTCTCATCTGGCCTTGGCCTGGCTTCAGACTGGGAACGGGACTGGAAGAATGCAAACGCGATGAACATATGTACATGGTGGAACACACAGCCTGCTGTCAGAAGGCCGTACACACACAGACACACACACACACACACACACACACACAGGCGTGCACGTGTGCACATACAAACACATGGAAAAGCAGACATATGCCCTCACAAGAAGCAAACACACACAACTATACATAAAGTTTCTCTCTCTCTCTCTGTCTCTCTACACACACACACATTATCACTGTCACACACCAGTCAGAGAGCCAATATGAGGTTGTGCCCATAAGCCACCTCATCATAAAGCCCACTTAACTCGGCTATTAACCAGACAATAAAGTGGCACACATACAAAAAATACTCTCACACACAAAACACAGGTTTGCAGCGAGCAAAACACTCTTCCTTGTGGGTGGCTCCAAAACCCCCACCGGGCACGTGCAGGAAAGCAATGTTCAAACCGCTGACGTCTCTCTCTCTCTCTCTCTCTCTCTCTCTCTCGCTCTCTCTCTCCGGCTCTCACACATTCAATAATCACTTCATCATGGATTTTTATGGTTGCCAACACTAAGTGGCACCTACTCCTCAGAGGCATGAGAACACACACTGAAGTAAACACAAACACCATTCAGAATAATGTAATGTTTTGGTGCATTATTTCCATCCCTTGCCAGATGACTAGCATGCTGAAATACACTAAATAGATTTTTTTTTTTTTTTAATTTGTTTATTTAGGTTTGGATGCTGGCAGAGGGGAGTGGGGTTTGGCCTGCAGCTGGAGGCAGAAAACAAGGAGGGGCGAGGCAGCATCCTAACAGCGGACCCTTGAATGAAGACAAATTCATGAGACAAGCGGGACACATGTACATAACAGGAGGCACGGCGTGTCAGATACGTAAGGACAATTAACAATAACATGTTCCATTAAATCATTTTGTTCACTGGGTGTGGAGTTCTCAGTGTGTGGGAACCCATTTGAGCATGTGGCCCAAGCTATGCTATGGGAACCGGGGGCTGGAGGAACACACACACACATGCACACACACATACACAAACTTTAGCTTGCGTTGAGTTGAAAAATACAGGCCATCTGCCAAACTGCAGTCAGACAAAATGGCTGCAGTCTTGCTAAACACACACTGTGGTCTGTGGTAGTGGTAGCACTCAGCAAGACAAACAAACACTCACATCAGCCCACAACCACCACCACAGCTCCCTGAGTGAGTGTGTGTGTATGAGCGAGTGTGTGTGTGTGTGTGTGTCTGTATGTGTACAACCAAGCATTTTCATACCTGCGAGTATTCATCAACAAGAAAATGTGTATGTGTGTGTGTGTGTGTGTGAGTGAGTGAGAGAGGAGAGAGAGAGAGAGAGAGAGGGGTGTTCAGTCACAGCTATCAGAGCCAAAACTCCACTCCACTGCCAGGATGGAAAGAAAGGAGAAAGAGGAGAGGGAAAATAATAGCTGTTCACAGTTTAAAAAAACAAACTATTCCAATAAATTTGCCCCCAATCCCCATCCGCCTCCCCTTTTTTCTTGTTCCGAACTGCTTTTATGGGTGAAATTAGTCCTCCCCAACCCCCTGACAGCGCAATAAAACACTCTGCCAGGTACACACACTTATACTAGGCCTTGGAGAGAGGTTAGCAAAGGAGAGTGCGGGAAAAAGACAGATGGAGGGAGAAAGATACAGAGAGTAACAGAGAGAGGAAAGGCAAGAGGAGCTGGAAGCCGAGAGAGAATGAAAGACATGGAATGAAAGAGAGAAGGAAACAGGGCAGGGGGCAGAGTGAGGAAAGAGAAGACGGTCAAATGGGGAGAGAGGGGAAGCGAATAAAGAATGGAGAGGGGAAGAGTGAAGGAGCGGACAGTGGAGGAGGAAAGAGGAGGATAGGAGAGAGGAGGGGAGAGGGATAAAGTAATAAGGAGCATTAAGGGGAGCAGGGAAGGAAAAAGAGGAATGGAGAGAGTATTAGAGAGGGGGAGAGGGCTAGAGATGTGGTGCCTTGCAGCACAGGAATGACTTTTACATCTGCAGCCAAAAAGCCCTCTGGACTTTAGAACATACATCACACACACATATACAGATAAACACACACACCCACATACACACACGCACACACACACGCACATGCTCCCAGCTTCCACTTTGACTGTCAACTGAGAATTTTAAAACTAAAAACTATGCATCCTGAAACGCAGATGGTCGAAAAGGGACTTGAGTTGTTTTGTTTTTTTTTCCTTCCCTTGGAGGGAAAATGAAGGAAACGGAAAAAGATAAATTCGTGGGGGCTAATGACACGGCTGCAGCAGCCAGGAAAACAAGATGTTGACCAGCAGGATTGGCCACCACGAATGACCTCATGGGGTTCGGAGGTCACACACCCCTGTGAACGAGAGGAAAAGAGAGAATAGAGTGGGAGAGAGATAGGAAAGGAGGCAGGAAGGAAAAAGGAAAATAGAGACATTCTTCATCTATTTAAGGGCATCTAGTTAAGGTGAAGAAAGACGTCAGGTTTGGAGACAATGGCCAGTGTGAAGCAAGGCTGGCACACAATTTCAGTTTGCCCCCATTCATCAAATTTTAAATAATGTTTTATGATCTAAAAGAAATATTCTTCACACATCTCCTGTCTGTCTCAGTTCTTTATTAATAAATTGCATGGGAATATATACGTAAATATTGTTTTTCATCGAGGATATGGTTTGTAAAGGGGCCATATATACTCTGAAGAGCCTGGGCTTGAGGATGAAAGACTCCTATGCAACTTGGATCCCTGGCTTAACAGGATGAGTCTGTCGATATGAATTATTACACCCTCCTTGATATGGCGTAGTCCTCTTCATTCACTGTGAGACCCAAGTTTTCACAAACATACTTCAATAGATGCTGTCAGTCCATCCAGAAATCCTTTGTTGCCATTGTTTTGTTTTTGTGGGAAGATCAGAAGCAGACGTCGTTCACATTTGATAGCAACGCCGGTCGAAGAGAGCAGCGCCGTAAACCATGTCTGTGAAATATCCCGCGTAGCGCATTCCGGTAAGCCTCCTTACTGTTTCACAACACCGTTAACTATCTAGAAGGACCTTCATGTAATTTTTTTTTTAGAAAAGAGAGAAGAATGTAAGCACGGCACATCACAGGTCTTGTGTTCACCGTGGCATGGAGAAACACACTGTATCAACACAGATCATTTGTGTTTCTAACATCTTTCAGCAGCAGAATTGTGAGCTGGCTCCTCAACAAAGGCACAGCAACCTCCAACTGACGGAGGCCACTTTGAAACATGAAGTATTTTCTTCGCCCTCTGCCCTAACAAAATATTACAAACTGTCAGTCTCTCGAGCCAGCGTCTCTCTTACACAATCTTTGAAAAATAAGCAACGAAAAAATCTGAATACATCACAAAACTGTAAACTGTCACGGCGCAGTGTTCATGAAAATGTGTTGCCCACAGAAACAAAACAAAGGCAGGAGATTACAGTGCTAACTGTGCATGTTTCATTTATTAGCAGTGCCTCAGACCGTGATAGAATTGAGGTAATGCCAATAAAACCAGTCAAATGAGGCATTGTTAGACATAACTGATGTATCTGTGGCTAACCGAGGATGCAGTAGCTAGTGTTAGCTTGGCATCAGGAGGTGGTTTCCAGCAGGACTTATTTATGTGACTGCAAAGCTGGTACAGATGTGGGGAAAAGGCCAGATATCCTGCTCTACTTCTATATCAGCTTCAGGCTGCAAAAAATACAGAGCGGTGGGCAGAAGCATGCGGAAAGATACTACAAAATGTACGATAAATGCAACTCTGCAGGCTCACACCCTCGCTGCCCACCACTCTCACATCACCATAATAAGTTAAAGCCACACTGAACACTAACTCAATCTCTCGTGCAGTCAAACAGACAGGGACAAGTGTAATTGTGGCCTGTGGTTTGGCTGAGCATTCAAACGGAAAAGCAGCTTGTCCGCGTCTCTGTCTGTGTGTCAGCGAGGTCCATTTGTCTTCCTATGTCTGTGTGTGTGTGTGTGAGAGAGAGAGAGACAGAGAGAGAGAGAGAGACAGAGAGAGAGAGGGGGAAGGAAGAAGATGAAGGAGAATAAGAAAATAAATGGTTGAGTGTATGAGCAAGCGTGTGTCTGTCAGTCACTGTCAGTGGTTAAGCTGGTGGTGTAACGCTGCAGCCATCAGACAAAGACAAGGCACATGGATAAGACAGACAAGAGACACACACACACAAAAACGGGAAACCACAAACTGGCCGTAGCGGACCTGGTATGGTGAGAATGTTCAGGACTCGCCCACTGCCACAGAAAACATGAATAAGCCGTTTGTATAAAGCGAGCGTTTTCCCAACACACACTCACACACACCATACGCCGCATGACGTGTGATGGCGAACCCACATCGACCGGGTATCGAAAATAAACACCCACACAAGCTTACTGTACACACTGGCATTACACACTCAGACATGCATATCAACCAAAAACAAACACACGCACACGCCACTACGACATGCTATTGTTCAGACATGTGAACATTTTGCAGCTGTGAGCCACTGCAGCAAACTTGACCCTTGCTTGTATGCTTCACATGTACAGTAGTCAAAACAAGTCCTATGAAAATACTCTGTGTTTTTTTTTTTAAAGAATTGGAATCTGACATTACCTTGAGGGTGTGTTTGGTCGTTTTTAACCCAGGCCATATGAAAATGTTGATACCCGTCATTTACATAGCACAGCCTCACCACTGGCTTTAGTGATGAGAGAGTGAACACTCTCCTGCAGCTTCTTGCTGGCTTTAAATACAGTCCCACTGGGCACTCGTTTTCAGACTCAAAAAAACATTGGAAATGTCCTTTTAGAAAATGGGAAAATCACAGCACGTTTTCTAAAAGGACATAGGTCTAACCAGCTCTGTTTAGCCTTTTTCATAATACATTGTCTTGCATACATCCTCATTGTTCTGATGCTATCTCTGCTGATGATGCGTTCATGGGTACTGGGACTTATCCATCTTTTAAATGTCTGACCTGTGACAATATTACATTCTTTATGTTGGGATATATGAATGCTCATAAGGAGAAAAAAACTCTGAATTTTCTTCCATACTGATGAAAAGTTGACACGAGGGCAGCAATGTCGTCACATGTTGGATATATACAGTCATAAATGATTGGTATCAACCCTTTAATATGGCCTGGATTTGAAAAAAAAATACTCAAACTCACTTATCCCTTCAATTACATGCTAAGTTAAAACAACTATTTTAAGGCATTAAAACACAGACTAATACCAAAACACTACTGTCAGGATTAGTTAAAGCAGCATTCACTAACACCATGTAAAAACAAACCACGGCACAATAGAGTAACTTAGAGCGCTTTACAATTCAGCATAACTGTATCATGGTTGAATCTGCAGTTCAGTGGGGGTGGGGGAATATTTGAATAATTTAATTTGATATTATGCCATTGATTACAAGTTAGCCAAATGAGAAAATGTATAAGAAAGATGATTCTGGTACTAAGTTTCACACTCTTCACTGTTAATCTGCTAATCTACAGTATGGACAGTTGTGAGATAAGTGAAGCTTATCAGATGGGGATCATTGAGACTACATCTTATCAAATACGACCTTGACACCAAAAAGGTTGAGAATCACTGGCCCACATGAATGTAACTTAAAGCTGTGGTCTGTATGTGTTTCATGTGTGTGAGTCTGTCTGTGTTTATTCTTCTGAGGTTATTCTTGGGACAACAGCTTGTCCAGACTACATGAATGAGCGGCAAAAAAACAGGAATCTGACTGTTGAATGAAG
>OMLB01063230.1:21320-31580 GCA_900302555.1 Myripristis jacobus | reverse complement strand
ATGGAAAACCTTGCAGGGAATGTGTTCAGCAGACGTAGTAGACATCAAACAGTCTTCTGCTGTGAATGTGTGTGTTTGCTTTGATTTGAGTAGTGCATATGAAAGCAAAATCAACACCCACACACTAAACCACTGCACTCTCTCGCGCACTCTCTATTGTGCACTTTTAATTTCATGTGGGATTTCATGAAAACACCGAAGCCCACAGACAGACAGACACACACGTGCATACACAATGCATCAAACATTTACAACATAAGAGTAGCATGAGCCCAAGGACAATCGAGTTAACATCAACAATCGCCCTGATGGAAGACCTCATTTTAAAACCCAGTTTAAATATTTGGACTGGATGCTCTGGTGGTTTTATGTTCTCTCTCTCTCTGTATGAGTGTATGTCTTATCAGTGATACAGTCACAGGACACCATGCAGGCTGCCAGTCCAGCTCTCAGTAGCTCTCAGCAGCTTGTGTTGCTGGCATTACCGGCATCACTTGTGAATTGTCCTTGTGAGTTTAATGGCTAATCTGCTGAAACCATTGTAATTCTTCTTCAGTCTGCCTTTTGTGACGTGAAACGGGGACTGACACTCACTTCAGTTTGTGCACAGACTTTTATTGACTGGTCAACAAATATGGAAACCCACTGGTCATTCATGTATGCACAGCAATCTGGAGGCACAGCTCATGGATGCCATCCTCTCATACTTGCCCAAGGCATTATAAATAATAATAATAAATGTATTTGAACAGAAAAATATGTACCTGGTCAACAAATATGGAAACCCATTGGTCAGTCAAGTAGGCACAGCTATCTCTAGGCTCAGCTCTATAGAAAGATTTGCAAATGTTGGCCTACTAGTTAATTAAGCTACCTACAGATACTATATGTAACCAATTTATTGCAAGTACAACGCAAATGCCACATTCTGTCATCCAATCCAATGTAATACTGTGATAACTGTGTCATCAGATTATGTTTTTGATAGATTTGATATGACTGACATCACAGCTGGAATTTATATGCTGAGGAAAAGCCCGCCAACCAGTAAGAATTCATAATAAACATATAAAACTAAATATGACTGGTTATTTTCCTGGTGAGTGGAATCAACCAGAAAACACTGTTACACTGGCAAAAAAGCACTAATTTTTTTGGTTTTGAAGAGTTACACTACCCTTATTCTAACACCAGAATCATTTACCTGCTAAAAAAACATGCGACTAATTTACCAAGGCCCCATTAGCAGATCTAATGATTCTATCTAAAGTTTCCAAGCAGCAAAAATTTGTTCCAGTAAGTAAAAAATGAACTTAATGGGGGCTTGATTTTTTTTTTCACCTTAAATGTTCTGGCTCTAACTGATGGAATGCTGAAAGCGAGAATGTCGAGGTGAGGACCACCCTTTCAAAGATTTTTTTTTTTTATTTCTTACTTTTGCTCTTTTCACTGTAGGATTTTCCAAGCATTTCCTCTTGAGAGATGAGCAACACATCCACAGACAGAATCCATCATAATGATAGCTCAGGATAGGCTGTAGGGTTTACCACAGACGTGCCCGTTACGCGAGCCAAAAACGTTCCAATATCACTGTAGCTGCGCGTTAACCAAGTAAGAAGAGAGAAAAAATGGGAGCACCTCGCAGAAACTGAGCTTTTAATCTCCGCTGCAAGTTGGAAAAAGCACAGAGGGCAACAGCAAACCAAAACCTGTTTGGCTAAACACACATGCAAGACACCGGCCTATATGTTTCATGTCAGCACTCTTGTTTCAACTCCTTGTATTGAGCATTAAAAATGAAAATACTAAAAACTGAAAAGATAAGAATTAGTTCTACGCCTGGTTAGATTTGACTGCATTCATAGCTGAGAAATGCTTGTTTGTTTGTTTATGTGTATCTGTGTGTGTGTGTATGAGCGTGTGAGAGAAAGAGAGAGAGAGAGAGAGAGAGAGAGAGAGGGTGTGGGTCTGTATTCCCACGACAGAGCCAGTGTTTACTCTTCCTCTGGAGAGTTCTATTTCAGGGAGCGGAGAGCAACAAGACGGGGAAGAGACAGGTGCCAAGGAAGTCAGCACAGAAGTCTATGAATAACAAACCGAATGAGAAACTGATGATAGCAGATTTAGCAGAAAACACAGCGCTAATGGAGCGCACAGCTAAGAAAACAACTGATTCGTTTTTGAGATACAGTTCTCAATCTTCCTCTCAAATCACATAAAAGGGGATTTGTTGAATCTCTTCTGTCTCGTTGTTGTCTTTGTATTTATGTCTCTCCAAGAGCACAAGTCTCATCTCTTTCCAACTACACATCTCTTGATTTGTTTCTTGTTCCCGCTATCTCTCTCTCTCTCTCTCTCTCTCTGTCCTGGAAAAACCGAATAACCGCCCCCTCTCTTCCTCTATATCATTTTCTCTTTTGCTCTCTCTCTCTCTCCCTCTCTATGCACAGCTGCATGTTGGCTGTCGGCCCTTCACCTTTTCAACACAGCAGTTGACAGAACATTTCCACTTCATTGTCAAACACATACACACAAACACACACACACACACACACACACACACACACACACACACACACACACACACACACACACACACTGAGATCTGCATTCTCATCTGATGGTGTCACGGTGGTCCTGCAGAGACTGTGGATGAAATGCATTCCAAGAATATACACACACGCTCATACACACATGAACACACACTTGCACACTGAACACACTACAGCGCTTCCCAGAAGAGGTCTCTGTAAAGAGGTGAGACCCTATTTGTCAATGTTATGTGTGTATGCGTGCGTGAACAAACCCCCACACACACCATATTTGAATATAAGCAAATGTGAAAGCCGTTTTACCGTTCAAGCCTCTCGTGTGAACACAGTCACTTTGTTTCTCTCCATCATGAACTTGTCAGAATACCATTGACAAATGTTTTTTTCAGTTAACTTACAAGTGCTCCATATCTGTTTTTTACTCACAAAATATTAAATGCATGTTTAAGTAATACAGAAACGAAAATTTCAGCATACCTCAGTAATACTAATTTCACTACAGAGCAGCTGAATGATTCACAGAGGAGCACTTACAAAGAAAGACATTCATATATACATGCTTTACAGACACATAGATGCAAGCACACACCCACGCATGGGCGCATTGACCATTTACACACACACACACACACACCCAGCACATATGCTAATCCCCTTCACATACACATGCACCCCTTTCATCCAGTCACCAACGCACACACATGAACACACACAGAAGAGGAAAATAAATCAGCATGTGAGCAGGGCTACAGAGATCCATATTATGTGGTTACTTAGTTACAGCACATTAATAAAGCTTGTCCCAGTCACCAGTCAGGAGAGGAGAAACAGCTGTGTCTGCAGAAGGTCATGAGGAGGAGGAGATCTACTCCCTAATGTTCTGCCTCTGTGTGTGAGTGTGTGAGGGATGAATGTGTTTGTATGCACTCTTTATCATCACCGAGATTTTACACGATTCCCCATCTGAATAATGACTACAAATGGACACAAATAGACACAGTGCAATGAAAACACATTTAGCATGTCCAAGAGTAAGGCTGAACAATTACTAATCATGATTATCAAAATCACAAGATGGCCAAGCGCAATGTCCAAATTATAGGAGCTACAATTTTTTTTTAAATAAAGGTAAAATGTGTGAAAAAATACCATTATTTGTGAAGCTTTGCGGTGTTACAGAGATGCCTTCACCTGAATCATATTCTCCAGATACATGAAAACCAGCAAAAAAACTACTTTAAGAAAAACTTTCAAGATTTTTTCTGTGAAAATGAAAGTTATGATGCAAGAATTACATCTCAAGTGGTAAATCATATTGCAATTGCAGTATCTGTTACAATGTGGCTCTTTTTTTCCCAATTCAGCCCTTCCTAATAGCTACCTTACTAGTTACCCTGGCCTGCCTGGCTAACCGTGCTGTCATCACCTGCTCATATTTGTTTTGGCATTTCCATAACTGAAGGAAGGCATCTTCCGTTGGTTGTGGCAGATGTGCAGCGGATGGGAAATGATTTTTAAGTTTTATTTTGTTTGTCCGTTGCGAGCCAGATTTGCACCCACGCAGCCATATATGTGGACAATTTTCAAGTCGAGCACATCCGTTCGCTTCCCCACTGGACCGCTACCACCTGCTCATCAGGCTGCTGGGAAAAGCTCATCAGCTGCCCTGAGCTGTGAGAGGGGAGTCTGCTGTTGGAGACAAGCAGGGTTACAGGGGTTAACTCTCCAACAAGAGGCCGATTTACTGCCACGGACAGGGACCATCTATCAGCACTCTGTTGCCTGTCACCACACAGGGCCAGACACACCCGCCTTGGGCCAAACTCAGGACTCAAGAAGCGTCTCATTGAATCAGCATGGAGAGACAGGGCACTTCCTGGGGCACTGTGGTAGGCGTTATTACATCAATATTATATCGATATGAGACTAGATATTATCTGGATTTTGGATGTCGTAACATCGTGATCTGATGTAAGTGTTGTCTTGCCCTGGTTTCAAATTTTCTGAGGCTCATTCTATAATGGCATGTCATGTCCAGGGGCTATATTTATCAATTTTACTAGATGTTCACTTCAAGCAATGATCAATTTTATATCGGGGGAAATTTCTCTTTCATTTAATACAAAAAGTCAGGTTTCCATACTGAAAGGTGCTGTTTTTGTGATGTCCAGTTTCCTAAATGTCAGCGTTTGCTCTTAAGATTAACACTAAAATACATGTTTTTGTATGTCATTTTCATAATTATTTGTTCAAAATAATCATTAAAACATGAGAAAGGTGTTTTAAAAACTATTTGGCTCATTCATGTACATGAAATCACCCACTTTGTGTGTGTGCAAGAAATCTCTGTCAACTGTGTTACCCACTGAAAAAAATCCTATATATCTAATAATGGTCTGCTCCAGAGTCACATACACATCGTCCTTCAGGGATGGAGATTTGAAGACAGTGTGGGAAGTTTAAACTCCTCCTCTTCAATATTTCATCAATAGTATTGTGTGGACACAGAGTGGATTAATTGATTGTCAACTGTGTTATCAACATATTCTTATAAACTTGCTTTATATGTTATATTTGCAAATATGCAGAAAAAGTGTCTAAAAACACATGTTGATCGATGTCATGTGGTGAAAGATCTGACATCGGCCTTAAAATAGCCAAAATGTCAACTGAGTTACCTGTCAACTGAGTTACCCATTAACTGTACATGGTTGGCAGGGATTAACACAGTTGACAAAGTTGGCAGCTTATTGTCACAGTTTATGCTTGTATTAAGTGTTGTTGATAAAAAAAAAATCATGAACTATTGTTATTACACAGAAATTACATAGTAATTACATAAGAATTGCCTAATTACAGAGTAATTACAAAGGACTTGCCTAAAACCATGATTTGCATGAGAAGGGATTGATGTAACTGAGCTAAACACCATATATGACAATGATTTCGGAGTATGGATGATTTTGATATTACTCAGTGGTTTCAAGTGAACCTTACATAATATTAAACTGAGTGATTTGTGTTTTATGGAGCTGGGTTTGTCTGCTGCTGAAAAATTCTGTGACCTCATGTCATATGGAGATCATCCGGGACATACTGTACAGTCCAAGATCTCAGAAACACAGAGATGAAATAGACTATGGTTAGGATCAGTTTAAATGGACTGTTTTGTGAACGAGAATAATTAAAAGAAACACAAAAGAACAAGAAACAAAGATGAAATACAATATGATTTGGATGAGTTCGAAAGGACTGTAATAGAGACACCAAAGAGACACATCTTCACTAGCAAGATAAAGATTATTTGCCTCTACCTGCTTGGTCATCATATCCACGTTAATAATGACTATTCATCAAAAATATCTTGTGTTTCAGTATCTTATGAAGATACTGTACTGTCATCTCTAAAATATCATCACAATATTGATAATGAGGTGTTTGGTCAAACAAATGGTGATATCTGATTTTGTCCAGATCGTCCAGGCCTATGCTGTTCTATCATGCCAACTGAGTTTTAAAGTGAACTCAGCCATGTCGTCATGAAGTTATTGAAGGCATTTGTAAGTATTTAAAGGCGACACAAATCTTAGTGAGGGGCCAGCAACACAGCTCCCGTAGCTTATTAAAACCCATAGAATTAAACTGGACACAAAAATGGACACAACCTGAAATAGGGCTGGTTTTGGCACCTCACATGGCTGTCATAGACTTTTGTTGATGCTATTATAAAAATGAGTTTTATTTCATGCGCGAGGCATTTTTATGGAGAATACTAACCACACAGCCAAGTCTTTTTAGGAGACTGATTTTTTTTTTCTTTTTTTGTAAATCCCTAGTGAAGAAAAATAACTAAGACTAAAAATCAAGATGTCAAGATATCCCTTAAAAGTGCATCCATCTCAGACCATTCATAAATTTACTTTTATGGTGTATGAGTGGTGTACAACCACAAGCAAATGAGCAAATAAAATAAAATGAGAAGCCCAGATGATTTTTATTATCCTGTTATGTAGTATTTAGTGTAAGCCATGATCTTCTATCCACTGTTTGTGGTTGAGAGAAACAGAGAGAGAGAGAGAGAGAGAGGCAAGGGACAGACAGAGACAGACCCTGCCTGAACTAACCTTAACAGGAAGGCTTTGTATTTTTTAGCCAATGGCATCTCTAGATATAAGATAAAGCCTCATTTCCATATTTCTAGGAATTAATGTAAAATAGGTCTAAGTTAAGAGTGGCCTTCCTTTTCTTGCACTGTAAGCTGTATCTGGTATCATAGTTTGTTGCACAGTGAAGAAATAATAATTTGAATGATGATGTAGTAAAAAAGTAATTCCATTAAAAGATAATTTAAAGGTGAGGTTTCTGTTGTTGGGCCATGATACAAATGCTTATTTTTGGTGGCAGAGCAGATGCTCAATTACCTTAAATGAAAAGGAAAATCAAAAGGACACAAATAGGATGAAAAACAGAATTGGTCTTTGATGCTATCTCAGGGATAATGTCTGCTTCATGTCAGGGTCTTTTGTCACCCTGTCAGGGCTTGTTATGCAATGATGAGCAACTTCCTGTACATTACTCCACTTAGCAGACAGCTACTTAACAATCACATTAATCATCTGACACAAAATACTGTTTCAATGTGATTTCATTACATTAAGTACCCACCACTAATAGCTCAGCTATTTTAAACTTCAGAATCATGCAGCAGAACTGTAACCGCAGAGCAACATAAACAAATCTGGTAAGATTTCCATTTGGCCTTAAGCCATCAAACAAAAGTTTTGTATATGAGTATATAGTGTTTATAATGTGAATAGAATAACACCAGAGTACATTCACTGACCTATCAGAAGTAAGAATTCAGAGAAGCTGTGTAATAACAAACAATAACTGATCAACTAGTCTGCCTACATCATAACCAACATTAATATAAAGTGTCTGATTCATGAGAGGGTGATATAAAGGCAGTGAGATATGGAAAGTATTTTTATTTATTGTAGCAACATGTAGCAAAAAATGTTGCTTATTGATTGTATATTGATTGTGTCCTATCTGATAATCCCTAATGCCATTTGTCTAGTTTTTGGAGAGAAAAAAAATTAAAATGTACTATACATATGCACGCATATCTGTATTCAGAGAATAAAACATGGCCATATTAAAAATGCGTATATAAATGGTCCTCTGTCCCCACATCTGAAACCTGCCGGATTTCTGAACAGCCCAAAGCGACTGAAGAGGCCATTGGTTAACAGAGTGATAATGAACTGTCACTTCAAATCCTCTGCATGTTGGACAACAACAACATGTGGTGAGTAGGTATATAAGACTAGGGAAAAATCAGAGAAACAGAGGTCCTTTGGGAAAAGTCAGATTATAAGATAAAAGCCATAAAGACACAGGGAACATAAATGTGTTTACACGGATGACACTGCATGCTTACGGGAAAATGCAGCTGATGTCTTCAGCACAGGTGCAGAAAAGCAGAAGTAAAGCATGATTAACCACAGAAGTTCAAGAACATCAGAAATAGTTTGCTGGGTCAGCGAGTTAAAATGCTGACTCATGGCAAAGTAATGGAAAGCAGAAGTGTAGGGGAGCAGCCCTTGATAGGGGGTCAGATGGGAGCATATTTAAATGATGAAATAATGTGTAGAATGGGACATCAGCTTACGTCTTGTGAAACAGAATGCAAATCTTGTTAAATTTCCAGTTAGAGGAGAGAGGGGGTAAAGAGGTCGACCCACTCATTCAGGTGTTCAGTGGCTCAACCTCCTTTACCTCCTTTACTTTACAGAGCTTCCTCCACTTTTTTTATGAAGAGGAACACATCACTTTCTACACATCGATGTTTGAATGCTGCCCTTGAATCAGTTTTCTCAATCTTTCTTCTTTCTTACCCACAGGGCAATCAATCCATCCACATAGTTTCTGTGTGACTTGGTGAAGTTTCCAGTCAAAAACTTGCATGTGAAAGACTAAGCAGCAACAGTTTAAAAAAAAAAAAAATGACACATATACCCAGAATAATCCAAAGCCACTGGGGTGAAGAATTTCACTGGGAACTATTTCCTAGCCGAAGAACACCAGCAAATTGCATCTATCAGCCCTGAGGGAGTACAAATTTGGGGTGGATGGATATAGTTTGCATAGAGTGCACGAGGGGTGAGAGGGAAAATAGCTTTTTCATATTTCTGGGTGAACTATTTTTCTTAGCGTTGTCTGTTTTGGATTTCTCATTAAACCATTTTTGGAAAGACATTCCTCCCTCGGCATCTTCATCTATCATCACCTGGGTGAGTAACTATGTTCCACTTGCCCACTGGTATAATCTTTTTAGTCCCTCCTCGGCTTTTATCATTTATTTAAGTCTATAACTTAGCGGTTTTGGCAGACTCCCATAGGAGTCATCGTGATCTGGGGCTTGTAGGAGCTCAGCACTGCTAATGTATTACAAGGGTCATGACGCATGAGAGGGTGTGATCGGCCGGCCACAACACCACTAAGTGTATCATTACTCATCAGCGGGAGCTTCAGTGCAGCTAGTTGGACGGGTTGTAACTCACTCATGGTGAGCTACTTGGTTTGTTAGGACTCTGCAAAGAAACAGAGGAGCAGCAGATGATAGAGGGCTTTGAGAAATGGACAAAAAGGAGGATGGGAGTGGCAGTGAGAGGATGTGTGTGGAGGGGAAGGTAAGGGAAGAGAGAGTCAAAAGAGAGCATGTTCGTGTGTTTGTGTGTGTGTGTGTGTGTGTATCACACTCTGCAACAATGTAATGCGAGCCTGCTGTCCCAGAGGGGACGGATCACCTGTGGGAACCCCTCCTCCCTTCTATAAAACTCCCCCAACCCCACCATGACACACACTAGCACACATGCACGTTAAAAGTACACACCCACATTCATGCACGCATGCTCTCAAACCACCAAACTCCTCCACATGCACATACACAGATACTTAAATACCAAATCCACGCAAGTGCAACCATGCAGCTACAGACACACACCCCTGCATACGGAAACACACACACAAGCATGGTCACATCTGCAGTTATGCATACTCACACCATTCCAAGGAGTGGGCAGCCCTATTAATACCACACTTCAAGGACTAAGGGATCGGGCACTGAGCCATAAGATGCTATCTGGTGACTGATACACACTTGTGCCTCTCTTTCTGTCCTCGGGGTACTGCCTTTCACTGTGCCTGCCAAGCTGAAAGGTTAGAATGGTTACATTCCCACAGCAGAACCAAGCTGGACTTTACAGGGCTGTGGCTGACCCAACATGTTTATTTAATAAAAAATTACAGAATAGACAGTGGACTGCCACAAGTCAACAAATTAGCTCTACCACTGAATTGCACTTCATCAGAACCTTGTATTTCCAAAATGTCAACTTCTCAGGAACGTAGAAACAGTGTTTTTATTCAGGTTGATCACCACACATTTATGAGTTTATCCAGTGAGGTTTGGAAGGATTTCATAAGACAAAGGTTGGTAGGATTTTCTCTGCTCATAGAGCATGCAATCCTTCAACTGGATCTAAAATATGAAAACCAACTGAGGTTGCAAGGTTTTCATGTGTCAACACTGATTTCCTCAGCTCAACTCATGACTGAATCGCATCAAGGCTCTCATGCCTGGAGAGCTGAAATCAATAACAGCAGCTCTTACCTGTATTCACCTTGCCAGTGTATTTCACGG
>OMLB01063230.1:3212-21300 GCA_900302555.1 Myripristis jacobus | reverse complement strand
AGTGTGTCCCCCTTTTTTTTTTAATACATGTATTTCTCTCTACTGGGGGAGTAAGAAAGCTGAGCAGAGTGGTAAGTACAGGGTTGGAGGTTTGGTCCCAGGCCAAGCAGGGAGTAAGCCATTCCAAAGGCAGACGTCTTGATCATTAAACCATCAAAATGTTTATGACAAAACAACACAATGGTGGTTTATTTGAGAGCAAAACCACACGGTTGAATCCTTGCTGTTGGCAGCAATATGCAAAAAGAATCACATGAATGTTGTGTTGGAGGGAAGTGAGTGGCATAGATAATGAGAAAGCCCTGACTATTTTCGTTTGGCCTGGAGCAGTGGAAATCAGGCTAACTGGACTGTGAAGCAAACTCCGTCTCACACTGATTTCACACTGGATAGGCTTGCTGTATACTCTGCAAAGTTTCAGACTCCAGTTTAACAATACAAATGGGCTCACAAGTTTACAAATTGGAATAATATTTTGTGTGCAGGCACTCAATGTTACAACAAATACACCGTGAATACAAAAAAAATATCCATAGCTCTCAGATAATTTTGTTTAAAGACTATGCGCATGAACAGACGTCCAGTGGTAACCCCTAATGCAGCTTAGCAAACACTGACTAGCCACAATACAGATACACACATGAAGCTGAATGGTTTTCTGTGTTGCTAGGGTTTTTGACTGGATGCTCCTGTGGCCTGTTAAGACAGGCGGCCATACAGTCACCATCAGCTGACTAATAAACACAAACCACTATGACTGTGCTTGAAGCACACACCAACTAAAATGCTGGCTGCCCAACTTTTTCCTGTACATGGCTGCTAGTTTAGTCACTGAGTGGTTTATGCACAGAATTAGAGCGAAAATAAAGTGCACTCCCTGTGGTATCATGAACATTTCACTTGGTATTCCCATGCATATTAAGATTGTTTACTGTGGACAGAAGTGCCTGAGACATAGAAAGATGAAATGTTTACACCATTTCGACTTCAGAGATACTTTTGCCCAGCTAACATATAAGTTTTCTGAGTTTCTGGTTGTTTCATCATAAAATAAAGTTGTACGTTTATGTCATTTATTGTATCAACTGTTTAATGGCCATTTAACAATATATCTTTTCAAATTCCGAGCTATAAAAAACGTTTTTAATTAGCTAGTTCCCTCTCCTCTAGTTCTTTGCTTACCAGCAAAAATGGCCATTCAGGAATGTAATTTTACAGCTTTAGAGAGTAACTGTGGTCATTATCCACTCAGTGTTATGGTCATTAGTCTGTCAATCCCAACACCTCGTCTACTGACCCTTGCTATTCACACTCCTCTGTGAAAGTAAACGGAAGGGGGGGGAGTGTGCTGGTGGGCTCGGTCTGATAATGTGCTGTTGTAACTCTCTACCTCTCGCCCCCTCTCTCTTCTCTTCTTCACTGTATCTACTATAAAAATTCATGTAACGCTTGCACAGAGTGGCCTGCCTGCTCCCGGTTAACCCTTTACTTTCTGGATGAGAACAACTTCTCTTTAAGTCCTTGCTCTTTCAATAGCTACAACAACATTACCCCACCCTTTTACCTCCTGTTTGAGTCTGAACACTTAACAAGAAGTAAACTGAGGTGCTCCATTCCAAGTGTGCTCACTAAAATATAGGATGAATCTGCTTTTTTTTTGTTTTCTGTTTGCTCTTGACCGAGATGTATACAAGTCAGACACAGCTTTAAATTAGGAGGTTTCCCAAGTAATTTTTGGTTTTTGCCTGTTGTCTCTGTCTCACCTTCCCTCCCATTCACCCTATCCCATTAAGCATGCCCCCCTCCCCTACACACACACACACACACACTCTGCCCTCCACGCCCCTGATAACCATCAGCTGCAGGGCACACTCTATTGTTTCGGCCCAGTGCTAATTACTTAGGGGCCTGAGAGCCACAGAGCAGCAGCAAAGGGGGGTGGTGTGTGTGTGTGTGTGTGTGGAGAGAGCATGGTGGAGGGGTGGGAGGGGTGTTCACCCATGACAGAGCCCAGTAGGGATGGGGTGGTTGTTGGGGGTGGATGGGTGAAGAGGTCATTGCTGCTGCCAATCAGCCGTCACATTATATTCCCCTAAACATTAGACTAATATCTAGGAGGGGAAGCCCAGCCAGCACAATGACACCAGTCAACCAGAGTGCTGGCATTTACATTTTAGGCATTTATTGTGATACTCTATGAACCGCAACTCACAATGAGTACAACAGTTTGAGGAAAACCTTACACATCATCAACATTATGACCAACCAGCAGGAAGGAGTGCAAAGGTCTGAGTCATTATACCCTGACGAGAGATGTAACAAATATCCCTGAGCACCTATAAAGACCAAGTGTTAGAGAAAAGTACTACTCAAAAGAATAAGAACTAAGGAGAAAAGGTAAAAAGCTTTTTGATAGGGAGGTCTTAATGAGGAATGACCCATAGATATTGAAAATCGTCTGTTACCTTATTATTGGCATTGACTTGATGTTTTTGCATGGTATCACTGCTGTGGGAAACCATGATAAGAATTAATGACATTCAGAGAAAACAGTCTGCACCTCTCACCCATTCCCTTCCAATTTAATGACAGCAGTTGCAGTACATCATAATTTTGTTTCAAGTCAGTATAAAAATGGTCATGTGTAATTTTTAATGGAAAAACTCTGGTCTGTCTATTTCCAGTTCCATCTGTGCCACTTCCCTTTTGTTTCTCTACCTTATATATAAATATCTGAGTAGCAGATGTGGCATGTATCAACACCAACCAAGTTCAGTGTTGTGTAAGGGTCAACACTTAAAACTGAATCAAATTACACTGACCAGAACTGATGCCCAGCTCTCTTGAACGACAGTTTTGAACCTTGTCTGCAATGAGATTAAAGATCACAGCTTCAAGATTCAATAATTTATTACCATTTCAATGAAACATTGATTGGGATTTGTCTTGGTGTACACTCGAGGTAGACCACATGTCAAAACTAATAGTGATGCTTCATAAATCTCTGCCCCAGCACGTGAGGAGATTTGATTAAATGTGTGTCAGGCTTAAATAAGTGTCACTTCACTTTTTGTATGAAACCTAGTACCATATGGTCCACTGCTAGCCTGATGAATCGAATCCCATTGGAGAGTCTTCTCCCCCATTTTGTTTCCTTCTGTTAACCAGGTCCAGGCAAAGTCATATATTGGAAAAAATGGTTTCAGTTATTTGGAGAGTAAGTTAAAAAAAAAAGAAAAGAAAAGCAGAGCGCTTGAGTCTCAGACTTGTATGCAACACTTGGAAGCAATGACAAATTAAGGGTTTCTTCCCCTCCAAATATTTGCAGCATATTGAAGTACTCTCTCACCCTGGTCCACTTACAACACTGAAAAGCCAAAGCAAGACTCTTCACTGTTAGTTTCATGGTTTAAAGAGGACTCTTATCCTGGGGTGCCACCAGCAAACAAAACCTGTCCAGTATGTGCATTCATTGCAATGCAAAACAGACTTCCAATGCTTCAGCATCACTTAAAGCCCTACTTTCAATTACAATGTCATGAGCACTTAAGGCTGAAGGGCCTTTAGCAAAGGCAAGTGGAACCTGTGGTGAAGTTCCAGACAGCCTTTAAAGACCATTAGAAACTTAAAAATAAAATAAAATAAAACACACACACACACACACACACACAAACACACACACACACACACACACACACACACACACACACACACACACACACTCACACACACACATGTAGACGCACATGCATGCACACATACATGCACACGCTGAAAAGATTTGCTTTTCAGATGCTTATTTTCTAAAAATACAGCCAATAAAAATATATGCAAGCCACATCAGCCGGTATAAATACAGGTTCTGGAGATTGTCAAAATTAGCCAGGGAATGCTCACTGATTTTCTTCGCAGGAGGAGAGGAGAGGAGAGTAGAGGAGAGGAGGAGAAGGGAAGAGGCTGGCTCTTCTATTTATCTCTTGGATCCCGCCTCCTGGTCAGGGGTTGGTCAGGGAACTGTACTCCAGCGTATGGATTGGTCGGTTTTCCACTGGACAGGCAGAGCAGGCTTTCTTCATCGACATAATAAAGTTTAGCCCTGGACGCTTGCATGCAGGCAGTAGGCGCAAAACTCGACCGCGGCTCCCATCACTCCTCTGCGCGTCTCCACACGGAGCTCACAACGGGGAATAACGCAAGAACAGCAACGAGATGTCCCACTATGCTGCATGTCTTCAACCGCACAACCGCACATCTTCTTGATTGAAAAGGGGCGTTTTTAATAACTTTGAGATGATTCTTTTTTGTACGCATTTGGATTCTTTAATGATTTGAATGGCACCGAGTGGGATATAACCTAAAGCATAACTCTGCAGCGGACTAAACTCTGGACTAAACACACGTTACTGCTTTCAGGACGAGCGCTGCTTTGCAGTTTTACTACCAGACAGTTATTAACGCGACTTTTTTGGTGGTGGAATAACTTTGCCAACCTCTCCAGCTGAGGGGCTCACCCGGACAGGGATGTGCGGGGCTCGGGGTGTCGCGGTGACCATGTCCGGCAGGATCAGGGTGATCTGGGCTGCCCTGCTCCTATTGTCCGGGCTGGTCGGCCAGCTCGGCGCGGTGCAGGCGTTCGGCGATGAGGTGGAGGAGATGACCTGCGACCCGATCCGGATCTCCATGTGCCAGGGTCTCGGTTACAACGTCACCAAGATGCCCAATCTGGTCGGCAACGTGCTGCAGTCGGACGCGGAGCTGCAGCTGACCACGTTCACACCTCTCATACAGTACGGCTGCTCCAGTCAACTGAAGGTAGGATCACGGAGCACTCAAATTTATTATACTGAAGGCAAGGCTTTATTTTACCATCCAGAAAATCATACTACAGATGTTTTGCTTTCTGTTTTTGCACTGTACTCGTATCAAAGACCCTAGACCCGGTGCGAGATGGGCTTGTTGCAGCCAATCTTCAATAGAATGCAAGCACATTAAAAGTAGTGCTTTATTTTACCATATAAAGTAAATTATACTGTTGCTGCTTTGCTTTTAATTCTGCACCCCATCTCCCATCAACACGCTCACAGCGATTTAGGGACAGTGATCCCAGACTCAAGGAGGCATGGAGAGTCGAGCCACTCGGCTTTATGTGTGTGACTCTCTCTCTCTCTCTCTGTGTGTGTGTGTGTGTGTGTGTGTGTGTGTGTGTGTGTGTGTGTGTGTGTGTGTGTGTGTGTGTGCGTGCGCGCGCGCTCCCGGAACGCATGACAGGGCAGCTACTAGTTTTAGATTTAGCTCACTATGGGGCAAACACTGCTGCTGTCAGAGATGATGAAGAGGCAGTAGATTCATCCCCACATATTTAACATGAATGGAGAGATCACTTCCTGTTATGCCATGGTGTAATGCAAATTTTAATGAGTGCTCTCTCTGTCCGTTGACATTCTGTGTTCATGAGCAACAGCGGTCTTTAGTGCTATATACTGTTGTCTACTAGTTAACAATGGTGCCCTCAGTGTCCTTAAACAAATGCTGCTTGTTTGCCTCAAAATAGATTGCTCCTGTCTCCCCCTTTCCTCTGAGATTCTATTTTAGTAGATAATTTAAATGACTGTGGACATGTTGGAGGTCAGTTAATTGTAAATATCTTTTCAATGCCTCTGTCACTGAATGGAGTTTTTCAAATGCTGGAGGAGCACTGACAGCTTATTATTCAAGCATACATTTGCACGCACGCATGCCTGCATATGCACACATACACATGCCCGAATATTTTTTATTTTATTAGGAAAGTGTATAGACTTTTGTAATACTGCCACTGCTGGTTATTTTTATTAGTGTGTTACAGAAAGTCATTAGTGTACAATGAATCATGCTGTGCTGCATACACATACTCAGTTAATGCGCTGTTTTGAGTGACAGTAGTGTGTGTGTGTGTGTGTGTGTGTGAGAAAGTGAAAAAGGAAAAAGATAGAACAAGGAGCGACCCAATCTTTCCTGCACCAGCAGCTCAAAAAATGTCCCTTGGATTAACTCACCTCTCACATTTTCTCTCTGTCTCCCTCTCTCTCTCTCTGTCTCACACACACACACACACTCACACACACACATACACACACACACACACAAAGAAAAGGGAAATCATATCCCCTAACATTTGCTCTAATGGGAGGCTTCCTGACTGGTAACCAGAGCAGCTTTTAGCAGTGAAGTGAGAGACAGCACTTAGGTTACCAACGGTCGGGGAAAACACCCAGAATGTGTTACACTACTGTCACTGGCAGGATATCCACAATTCACTGTGGAAAACATCACAAACTGCACTGCATGTAAAATAACAATCTCTCTCTCTATCTACCAGTCAGACACACAGACTGCACACTCACAAGACAACTTGTTTAAAGATGCCAAACAACCACTTTGGCTAATTTCAGTTAAACTGAATGGCAATTTCCAAGGAAATTACTGAGGACAACTGCAGTGCTTTGGAATTCAGTGCTGGAATAAAGATTCTTTTTACCAGCTAGGAACTTAATACTGATTCCAAATCAGCTACTACTCGTCCAGCTACAGAGATAAAGCCCCGCTACATCCCAGATACCGATCAGAGAACAGTATGACAAATTGTTGGAGTTTAAGGAAAACCCTTCTGGCATAATATAGCTGATTTTGACATTGTATACTTTCTCAGGTAACTCCCCTCATAGGAATCCTCACAGGAGGCTAAAGTTCCCTGTATGTACAGTAGCTAGAATAGTGGGAGGGTGAGCTAAAGTTGTTTTTTCCGCTGGTGTCATTGTTTTAACAAGGTTCAGACTCATATTTCGCTTCATGGTCATCTGCTGATATGGAATCCTTAGTGCCCTATAGATGCGCCAGCAGCAAAACAGCAGCTCACTGACGTTTCTCAGACTTGTGACTGCATTCATCCTGAATGTCACAAGTGTTCAGGGTGCTTATCAACTCATCGTGTATCTTCAGTTCGCAAGACTTGTGACTATATTCATCCTGAATCATATTTTTACAGTCCAGACAGACTGATACACCCCTTCTTTTTGCTCTGCAAATGTGTGCTCACAACAACTCAGAGTTGTATAGCGTTACCTTGTATTTATTTCCCAGCCTCGACACCCTTCTTGAATTCATGTTTCACTTCAAGGACTGCTGAGTTCAAGGACTGTTTTTAAGCTGGGTTTTCTTTATCACTGGATGAAAGTTGCAACTCCAAAACATCATATTCTTAATTTGGTCCAATAAATACTATTCGATTTTCACTCACCACTACTCTGTCATGTTTTATTTATTTATTTATCAAAGTAACACCTTCTCTCAAGCTGCTGGAGTATATTTTTTTTTCATTCAGCTTAATGGAGCCTTGTGAAATCAAGTTTCTGCCGCTGCGCATATTCATAACACATGTCTTGGACTTTCTTTTCACAAACAGCTCAAACAAATTTTACTGTAGTGGTAGGGAACTACTTTCATATACAGCCTACTTTAGTAACAGAGGTTGGATATCATACTACTCACATAGCAGGGGAAACAGTCTCAAACAGTCAAATATGACTTTGATATATTCAGGATCTTTATAACTTCAAAACCATTGCCATGGGACAGGGAAAACTGAGCTCTGGATTAAAGAAGATTATGCAGCATTACGTGGCACATGCCCTCAGTGTTGTAAAGTCTGCAGATTGTTTTTAAAGTCGAAGGCTTGTATGTCTAACCTTGGAGCAGACTAGCACTGGCTGTGGTGTCGCGACTCTGGTTCGTTCTTGTGTTTCTTAATAGAAGAGAAAATATAGACCCTCCACTAGACCAGATGATGCAACGTATTGAAAGTAAGCCCACTGACAGCAGTAGTGTAGTCAGAGGAAAATACATGGAGAATCCACATGGGGTTGCAGAGTATATTGATCAATCAGCCTTCATCCTGTTGAATTAAATTAGAAGATGGAGCCAACAGTGTATCCATGTCCCTACAGTACCATATCAATATGGCATGATGCAACATTCACCTCTACTGTTCACTTCTTTTACATTCCTTGAATCAGAGACAATGGAATAAAAAAAGTCTTATTAGTAAAATAAAGATAAGAAAACCATCCAGGTACTATAGAGATGTATAATGTATGCCTCCTTTTTAGATTGGCAGTACTTCAATGCATTGCCGGTAATGCCTTGCAATCCTACATCTGCTTCATTCTCCTCATTTCAGCCCATATGCTGGAAAGTGTTCTCAACTCAAGTGACTAAACCAAACCATGAATCTAACAGAAATGCAATACACTTGCAATATCTTTTCAGTCAGGCTTATGACCTTTGTTGCACGTCATTCCCTTTCTCTCTCCAAACTTCACTGTAGGCAATCAAATGAAGTAGAACTATTCTGTTAATATAATATATAGATAATATATCAGCAACATGCAATGTAATCTCCCTCTTTTTCTCTCCAGTTCTTCCTGTGCTCAGTCTATGTGCCAATGTGCACAGACAAGGTGCCAATCCCCATTGGTCCATGTGGTAGCATGTGTCTGTCTGTCAAGAGAAAATGCCTCCCCGTACTTAACGAGTTTGGCTTCATATGGCCTGAGGTGAGTCAACTGAATTTGACATGAAGAAAACATCATGCAGACATTAATAGATGTACATTAGATAGATTGTATCAGGATGAGGAACAAATTTAATGTGGATGTAGAAGAATTTTAGGAACGAAAGCACTATGGTAAAATAATGTTGGTCTTATGTCTGTGAAGATTCTCAGTCATCTAGGGTTAGAGTAAAGTCGTCTGGACTTGATAGTAGATTTCAGAAGGCGTTTTGCTTCTCCTCCAAGAAGCTTCTTGTTGGTCTTAATTGCAGAATTACCTCAAAATGTTGCTTGTGTAGCACAGCGTTGAGAAACAGTCAACTGTAATCCTGTTCCCATCATGTCTCCTCTCCAGGTGCTCAACTGCAGCCTCTTCCCACCACAGAACGACCACAACCACATGTGTATGGAGGGTCCAGGGGATGAGGACCCACCCTACCCCCCTGTCCGCCCTCTGGCACCCCAGGAGGAGGAGTGCCAGGCCCTGGGATCTGCACCCGACCAGTATGCCTGGGTGAGACGAAGCCAGAGCTGTGCTCTGCAGTGCGGCTACGACAGTGGGCTTTACCGGCGAGGGGCCAAGGTCTTCACGGACGCCTGGATGGCCGTGTGGGCCGTGCTGTGCTTTCTCTCAACCACTCTGACCGTCCTGACCTTTCTGTTAGATTCACAGCGTTTCTCCTATCCTGAAAGGCCAATCATCTTCCTCTCCATGTGCTGTAATCTATACAGCGTTGCCTACCTGGTGAGTGAGAGATTTAGTATTGTGTAGTTTTGCTTAGTTGAGCATGTGTCTTACGGAAGCGAAAAAAAAACGTGGCAAAACAGGCAGCCCAGTTATTTATCCTGAATATATGCACTGATTTTCTGTGATTTTTCATATTGTATGACAGTATGTACTCAAGCATCACCATCTGCAATCAAACATCTCACATTCTTATACATATTTTACGCTCTGTATCGGAGCTACATTAAATTGCATCCTCCCTACCAAATGAAATTCAAGTAAATAATCAAAAACTCATGTATACATGATGATGGAATAATTTAAATCACCAGTAACAACCTAGAGGAAAATAATTTATGAAATCGATGAAATGATGTGACTTTTTAAAAATTTTTAATGTATGTACATTCATTGATTATTGAGCCTTCATGGTATCCTAGCAGCTTGAGAGCTGAACTTGTGACTTGTGAGCTGAAATCCTTTGACTGGCTGAGGAAGCCTGTGCAAGGGAAGTGACTTAGATCCTTACAAATCCACAGCATTTATCCCGCTCTCTCTATGTTGTAATCTGTACAGCGTGGCCCAGATTATTAGTTATGTCAGTGACATAGTTGTATATAGGAGTGTTTAGTTTTCCTGAACTCATAGGTATGTGGATTCAGCATTAGAGCATGAAAACATTGTCATCTGGCTTGATCCATAAATGAAAATTTCAGTCCACGGCTGGCAAGTTTGATTCAACAATCCAAAGAAAGTTTGCATATTTGTCAGAATAGTGAATCAACTGCTGAATCATTGTGAGAGATTCGTTCAGCTCAGTCTACTTCAATTAATTATTATTCATTACTCAATTTTGAGGTTTTAATGACCCACTGCTAATTCTAATAGCCAGACATAAACAAAATACTCTCTCAGTTTGACTGTAGTGACAATGACCACTAATTCTCCTCTTTGTTTCCCTTTTTCTGTGTTGCTCTGTCTCCCACATCATCACTCCACATCCCTTCTTCTTCTCCTTCAATTCTCTCCATCCCCTCTATGCTCCCTTGTTCTCTCACCGCTTCCTCTCCCTCTCTGCAGGTACGGCTGACTCTGGGGAGGGAGCGTGTTTCCTGTGACCTGGAGGAAGCCGCAGTACCAGTTCTGGTACAAGAAGGGTTAAAGAGTACCGGCTGTGCCATAGTCTTCCTGCTGCTCTACTTCTTCGGAATGGCCTCCTCACTGTGGTTGGTACAAACACACACCAGCACATACACAGGCCCTATTTTCCCTATCAGTCCCTCATCTCATTGTCCTAGATTTACCACGATTGTCACCTGTTATGAATGGGCCTCAGTGGAACAATTGGAACATGAGCCTTGCATCCTGTTTTCTTCGGAGTCTGACCATCCTGTCTCATATCCCTTTTAATAGATGGATTCATTGGCCCGTACAGATGAAAACACAGCAACATCCCACTTTTATGCACTGTTGTTGACCCCCAAAAGGAACTGCTATACTTTCGCGGCTCATATTCTTCCCTTTCACTTCCCCTTTTATTTGTCACTGTATCACTGTATCCTTCACTCTGTCCTTCTGCAAATAGCAATTCAAAGCTCAAGGACTTCCTAATCTGTATAAATATGACCTCGCTCAAGCAACTCATCTATCTAGTATCACCATGAATCAAGGAAAACAATAGATGCCATTTGTCTACCTGATTTGTTGTATGAAGGAGGTAATAAACAACTCCAAGTGGCCAGAAGCATTTGATTTTAAATGTTAGACAAATTCATGCCAGCTTAGTTAAAAATAAACTTACTTAAAACATTTGAAGTATGTTTAATAACTATTATCAAGCTGATATTTAATATATCAGTGAGAATGTCATGTTCTGCAGTATATGAAGACGGGTGGCGGCTTTTAACCATGAGCCCATGCGGCTTCAGCGCTGTTAACTCATGACAGTGAAATCCAAAAAAAATGTAATCATGATGTGTCTTTCATCCAGGTGGGTAATCCTCACACTGACCTGGTTCTTGGCTGCTGGTTTGAAGTGGGGCCACGAGGCTATTGAAATGCACAGCTCCTATTTCCACATAGCAGCATGGGCCATTCCGGCTGTGAAAACCATCGTCATCCTCATCATGAGACTGGTCGACGCAGACGACTTGACCGGGCTCTGTTACGTTGGCAACCAGCAGCAGGAGGCACTCACAGGCTTCGTGGTGGCACCTCTTGCAACATACCTACTTATAGGTAATTACTGCCACAGTGCATGTATTCATTTGTACAGAATTCAATCATATCCATACATAAATTTTGTGTTTATGACTACAATCCCTGTACATAAAAGTCCCAGAGTGGATTAAGCTGTTCAGAATCAATGAATTCCTAATGAGGGGTGCACAAAATTGATAAATTAGTGTATTTTGATACAACAAATACTCAATGTAAATGTATTAGAATAAACTAAATATTAATCTGAAATGAATCAAAATAAAAAATCTAAAACCTTTATGTGGGTAATATTTTGGAGCCACCTGCTTCAGTCCCTCAGAATATTTGATCTTCAATGTTCAGGGAAGTGTCAAATTATATGGCGCCATTATATATGCTATAATGTCATCATTACATGACATGTCATTAATTACATTATATTGTATGTTGTTCTACATCTCAGGCACTCTGTTCATCTGTGCTGGCCTGGTGGCTCTCTTCAAGATCCGCTCCAATCTGCAGAAGGACGGCGCTAAGACAGACAAGCTCGAGCGCCTGATGGTGAAGATTGGGGTGTTCTCTGTCCTCTACACTGTCCCAGCATCCACTGTCATCGGGTGCTACCTTTATCAGCTCTCCAACTGGGGGGACTTCAGGGCCAGTGCCTGGGACTCATACGTGGCATCAGAGATGCTCAGAATCTTCATGTCTTTGCTGGTGGGCATCACCTCCGGCATGTGGATCTGGTCAGCAAAGACTCTCCACACCTGGCAGCGCTGCTCCGCCCGCCTTCTCAGGGATGGCAGGGCAAGCCGAGGGGGCAAGAGGGCGCCGGGTGAGGGCTGGATCAAACCGGGGAAAGGCAACGAGACAGTGGTGTGACATGGAGAGAGAGGGAGAGGAGAGGAGAGAATGGACAGGACAGAAAAAGAGAGGAGGGTGGAAAAAGACAAAGTGCCCCACTTCCACCCAAACTCCTACCAGCTTCTCTGCCAGAAACTCACATTGCCAAGAGATATGAAGAAGACAGAGAATGGTGAGGAGGAGAAGAGACAGGAAGATGGGTGCCAGGACATAGGAACACAGGAGTTTCTCATGGAAGCCATTGGCTGTAATGCCATTAAAACATCTCGGAGAGAGTCCCTTAGCATGTCTCTATCTGCCTCTATAGCCCTATTTACACACGGATCCCGCAATACTGCCGTAACGAAGACCTGTCTTTACACCGGCTTTGTTTTTGTTTGCTTTTTTAAACTCTAAACAAAGCTGGCATAATGCTTCCCTAGTGTGTAATTTTACACGGCATACTGGTGTTTCGGAAGCAGAGGCGTGACATGTAACACCACAGCGTTGACGTCACCAATTTTTTTTCTCCTAGGAGAGAGACAAATTTATACATTTTGTGTGGTCAGTTTGTCTTACTGGTTAAGGTTAGGGTTAGGCACAAGTTAGTTATGGCTAACATCAGGGAACGGCTACAGAGAATGAATGTAAGTCAATTAAAAATCCTGTCGCCCCCCTAGGGAAAAAAAACATGTCAGCGTAGTCCTGTCCTGCTGGCTCTCCCATTTACACATACGTCAACTCAGCTCTGTGACTACCTCGACTGCCGGTTTAACGCCGGAACAGCAATGCCCCCCCATTCCGTGTTCGTACATTTTACACAGAACAGTGAGGCGGAATAAAGGCGCAACATTCCCGCCTTGAACAGCCTGTGTAAAATGGGATTTTATTTTCAACACGGACTGATACAGGGGTGAAGAAGGCAGAAAAAGGGACACACAGACACATAGATAAGTAGCAACAGTAGCCTCTCTACCTCTGTAAGATTTACAATGCCCCGACAGTTCAAGAAAGACAGGGAGAAATGAAGGGGAACTGAGGAAGAGGCAGAAAGGACAGATATGCAGGATAGACCATTAACACCAGTAACATAAGTTGTCTTCCTCCACGTCTACCTCTCTGTCTCTCTTCTCTCCACCCAGCAAGACTCTACAAGCCTAGGCCTGTTGGATACACTAACCCACATGCCGCTGTCTCATCTTAAGAGATGAGAGGGTTTAAGTTTTGAATTTTATTACACTGGAGAGTCCTGGAGCAGATGACAAATAGATCTAGGCTGAGAGTTCCCAATGGCATCTGATCTCTAATATCATCCTTATATGGGTCTTATATGGGCCTGGTTCATCAAATAATCCCCATGTTGGTCAATGTTTTCCTCCAGGAACATGGAATGCAAAACCAAATGTAATGAAATGTGAAAAATGTGCGCAAAAAGTTGAAACCACAGCCTAAGTTTAATCTGAGATGGCTTTAAACATTTTTGTGGATTATGCTGAAATATACCTATTATAGAGCAGTTGGTTTTATTGCTCAGAAAGTATTGGGAAACCGGCTATAAGCTGCTGTAATACACTCTTTCTAGATACAGCAGGCAAAGTGCCTCACCAGGGACACAAATGCTGGGACTAATAACAAAGGATTGGACACTTACGTGCACAGTGCCTTTGACAAGGAGTTTGGTCAGCTTTCCGTATGGGTTCCATATTGCTGACTTTTCAGTGGAGCAAATGGTATTGGTTGCAAAATCTAGCAATACACTTCCCACCCACACCCAGCATTCTCAAAGTGAGCTGATGTAGAAGCAACAGACTTAGCAATGTCAATGGACCAGGACTGCAGAGCTAATAATGGCTGCCTCTAAAAATGTCAGTGTCCAAACCGAGACTATCTGAGGCCTTGAGTGTGACATGAGTGGATGAAACCTGCAAAGAGAAAAACAGGCTTTCACATGTGTTTTATGCTTCAAACAGGCAGAAACAGCCACAGTGGTACACTGTTCCTACATCTCTTCTGAAGGAAAGGACAGATAGGGAGACATAATGCACAATTTGTTGGATCTCTCTGTTGTACATTTTGGTAAAGCCGAGTCCCAACACAAGTCTGTAAGTCATACAGTCACCGAGAACCCTGCGAGTAACCCAGTTCTGCCTTTAAGCTTCACTCAAATGTTGAAGCAGTGAAGGTATCTGGGAAATGTAAGCCTTTGTTTTTTTTTTGTTTGTTTGTTTGTTTTTTACCTCAGTAATATGTGAGCAGCAGAGCTGACCTCCACTGATGTATGTAGTCCCACGAAAACCCTGTATGTGCTCTTGAGTTACCACAAAATCCAGGAAATCAAATTAGTCCCTCCGTCCTCTTTTCCAAATATGGGACCAGAGGCAGTTTAGGGAATTAGAAGCTATTAGACAATCAGTTCCCAAAACATGCATTATGCAAAAACCAAGTACTGACACACACACACACAGATAAGCACGTGGGTGTACACAAGCACAAATGCAGGCATACACACATTGATAGAAAGAGGGAGGCTGTTTGTCCAGGTGATATTTTACACTGTCAGCTCCCATTTGATCCACCAGCTCATCTAGAATGACATGTTGATATAATAACCATATAAGAAACACAAATACACAGCAGGGAATTATGTCTGTCTAAATCTGTTTGCCTGCCTGTCTGTACGCTCTGCTTTCTGTCTTCTTCTCACTTAGTTCTGTCAGTTTGATTGTTTATGTTTGCCTGCGTCTCTCAGCCTGTCTTGACTTTATTCAGAACAAGAATTGCTTTAATTTGCCACGTACAACTGGTGCACAAGGAATTTGACCTGGTTGTTTTTTTTAAACAGTACAGGAGTGTTACACAATAGAGGACTGGCACACTGAGTGCAGTGCAAAATGTAACAGGACTTACTCCAAACTGCAGATGAGTTGCAGTTAAATGAGTAACTACCAATTCACAGATGCAGCTTATTGGGAAGCCTTTATAGAAAATGTTTGTTTTTGTTTTTTTTAGCCCATCTGCCTCTTTGTCTGCCTTTACTTTCCCACATGTATGTCCAAATTACCCTCCTGTCTGTCTTTATGTCTGATTGGCTACCTGCCTGTCTCTACAGTATCATTATCTTAATTAATTAAGTTTTCCAAGACAATCAAAGTTCGGCTTTAATTACAATATTTTATTCATGGTCCACACTTAACATGTCTTACCGCTACATTCACTGTTTTCTGCAGCAGCTCCTGCATATATTTGCCAGACAATCTATTTACCTAAGCTCTTTTCTATTTCAGTAAGTGTTTTGAATGTACAATACCTTGGGTGTGAGTCATATTACCATTTAGTCCTCATCTTGTCTTCTACATTTGAGCAGAACGAACAAGATTTGGCAACTTAATTTTGTACAAGGGCTGGAATCATTTGCGGCTTTTCCCTCCAGTGTGATTTTCTTAACCAGATAGTGCCTCGCGTAGCCTGTCACAGGTATTTTTTAGACAAATGTTTAGAATGGCACAGAATACAGTTGGACAGGTGTGTGCTGCATTTCCCCCAAAACATATTAAATGTAACAGCATCCTTGTCGTACTGTAAGTCAGTATAACAAAGATACTTTTGAATATTCTTGGGAAACCCACAACCATGAAACAGTCTTGACCAGTGTTTCTCAAACAGTATGCCTCAGCACACTGATTACATTTCAAAATGCAAACAAATGTTACATTGAATTAAGTTAATGCAGTTTCCCTTTTGGACTGTCTCAATGTTTGGCTGTCTCCTTTTGTATGATCACATTTGGCTTCAGGTGACATTTCTGAGCAATCACTGAATAGTTGTAGCCTCAAAATGTGGTGAATGTGTGCCACGGTCTTAAAAAGGTTGAGAACCACTAATGACAAAGATATTTTAATGGCTTTTGAGATGCCCAGATAGGAATCAGTGTTTAGGTCAGTTCACCAACACCGATCTGAATCTTTAGGGTCTAGACTCTCTTCCTACAGTAGGCTATATGACTGTAGCCTAGCCGTTAGCTTGTAGCTCCATGAAGTGTTTTTCTGTTTTGTAAAGCGAACCCAGTGTCTTGATGATGTCATCAGTGTATTATAAGAAAATTGCTAATTTATCTTTGTAAAAACATGACAAATTTTTTTTAAAAAAACATGTTTGTTATTTAAAAAACACTTTTGTATCAGAAGATGTTGAATTAAAACTTTTTGGTTTTCAACATGTATATGTGTGTGTGTGTGTGTGTGTGTGTGTGTGCGCGTGTATGGGTGTGTGTGTGTATTAAATAAATATAATTACAATTTAATTTACATCTAGGAAAAGTCTTTCTATGTATGAGATAAAGAGTTGTCTGGGTCTGAGCCAACCCAAGTATCCTCTGAATCCTCTGAGGTGTCCCTCACTAATGGGTTGAGAAGTGCTGCCACCTAATGTCTGATGAGATAAATTAAGTTTGAGGACGTTCAGTTACTTAAGGTATTTAACAACTGGATGTAACCTGTAATACAATTAACCAGATGTTTTTAGAAACCTATACAGAGATGGTTATATGTTTTTAATCAGATTTTTTGACTAGGATAACTCTTGATCCATAACTGCTTTATTTATGTCTAATCCACTGTGGGAAAACATAATACTGTATAAACATAACTATCAACTAGATTTAATTGGCTATTAACCTACAACGGCCCCGAACACATGCACACACACACACTTACACACACGCACAGAAACATTCACATGAACATAACCCACACATAACCCCCCCAACCAACACAACAACACACACACACTTGGAAATTAGTTGTAATTTAGTTTTACAATTACAGTTGGTGTACGTTAGGCTGTAATTTACCAGCACAAGAGTCAAACTGTATCTTGAGAAACTGATTAACTCTGAGTTATGTGTGTGTGTGTGCTTGTGTGTGTATTAGGGGTTGTGTGCATGCATACATTGTGTGTGTGAGAGAGAGTGTGAGAGAAAGAGAGAGATAGAGGGAATCAGAGTCCAAATATCTAAGCCTGCGGCTCAGATTGCCTTCCTGTAATTTACTGTGCGCTGAATTGAGTGTTTGTTTAAGAGCTCACTCAAAAGCCTGAGGTAAAGAGAAAGTGACAGCATCTACAACTCTATTGTTTCCAGATGTGGCTATGCATACACACACACACACACAAGCATGTACACACAAACACACACATATGCATCCAACGTCCGTGCACATGCACACATACCGACACAGAGACACAAAGGGGAGGAGTAAATGCTCTCAATTTCATACTCTGAATGGTGGTTAAGGTGCATGCACGCATGAGCCTGTGTGTGTGTGTGTGTGTGTGTGCGTGTGTATGTGAGAGAGAGAGAGAGACTGAGAGAGAGACTGTGTGTCTTGAAGCAGGGGCACACAGCTCCACTGTTGGACTCATTATGACTACAACCTCCCAATTAACTTTTCACTGAATGCCGCTATGTCATTTTATCTTCCTGCCTCTCCATCTAGGCAGAGGTTTAATCACCAATTCTGTGGTTATTTAGAGGTAATAACTTTAAAAAACATGTTACACATAATTGTGAGGACATTCTGTAGACCAGGCATGTCAAACTCAGTTTGGCTCTGGGGCCGGATCCAGACTTTCTGTTCTCAGGTGGGCCGGATCAGTAAAAGAATGTCAACTCCAAATATTTAGCTTTGTTTTTCAGTACTATGCTTTATCATTCAGCCTACATTTGTAGCCTACCC